>CM046041.1:58950388-59128054 GCA_025215565.1 Flaveria ramosissima | reverse complement strand
GGTTGGATCATAAGAGGCTGTTGCAACCAAAACCATATCACTTAGAAGATTTTGAGTACTACATGCAAAGGACTTCCGAAGCCAAGTGTGGGACTTCCGAAGGAAGAAAGAGTTCTTCCGAAGTCTAAGTGTAAAATACACTTCCGAAGGAGAACTCCAACTTCCGAAGGTAAAGAAGCTACTTCCGAAGGTTCAAGACTTGAAGACAAAGTTCTGAAGTCAACTTCCGAAGAATAAAGAAGTCCTTAAAGCCTCGGAAGCATAGAAGCATCTTCCGAAGTATAAGTGGCTTCGGAAGAACTTGTTCTTCCGAAGCCAGTTAACCTTCGGAAGACACTTCTATTATCCAGTAGACATAAGTATGGTCTGTCTGACAGTCCGCTGCAAATCTCTGAGATACTGCATGGCGTTTTCTCAAAAGCCATGTAGTTGACCATACTTTAATCTACTGTTTACCTTTTCATGTTAAGTACAGTTGCCATCTTTAGTTGGTGACAAAAGGTAAGTCATGGACATGTCATGACTACCATATCTTAGATAATACTTTATCTAAGATACCTTAACTATAGCATTGTAGTATATGCTTTAGTCTTAGGTTTCCAGCTGGTATCAAGTATAACCGGCTGTAGGATCTAGTATATATAGTTTCTCATTGTAACTCTTGTTGTATGCTTGTAAGTGTCTTGTAATCTTGAGTTGAGAAGTAATATATACAAGTACCTTGAAAATATTTCTCTTGTTGCTGCTTTGATTACTTTATTATATTTACATCAACTCTTGTCAAACGACATTGCTTCATCTTGTTTGAGTGACTATTATAAGTGAGTTTTGAGAGAAAAACAAGTGTTAAGTGACAAACCCGATCCTGCAATTGGTATCAGAGCTTTTTAGGCTCTTGATTGTGATCTTACATCCTAATCAACCAGTTTTTCACTCCTCCTTATACCTCACTCAAAATGGCCCCCTCAACAAATCTGAAGTCGAAATGGGAACGATGACCAAGCTCCTATCATCGACCCTGAAACTTCAGGTCTTGGAGCAGAAGAATGGAAGGCTTCATCAGATACCAGGATAGCAAGATGTGGCATCCATCGTGAATGGCCCTACAAGCCAAAAGTTGCTGGTGGAAACGGTGCCATGATCGAGAAGGCTGTTGAAGACTACTCCGATGAAGATAGGAAGAAGCTCGACATTGACAGCAATGCTATGACTGTTCTCATGACTGCAATCCCAAACTCCATCATGGTGGGGTTTGAGCATTGCAAGTCAGCCAAAGACTCTTTGATGCACTTGCTCAATGTACTCGAGCTCTAATGATTCAAAGAAGGACTCACTGAAGCAGCAGTTCGAGAACTTCACCTATGTTGCTGGAGAAACTTTTAGCCAGCAATACTTCAGGTATATGGATCTTATCTCCTCCCTCCAATCTGTGGGAATCACTCAAGAACTAAGAGACCTTACCAGAAAGTTCATGAGTGCTCTACCCAATGAGTGGACTTTCTACTGTGTCTCCATTAAGAGAACAGAGAATTTAAACACTCTCACCATGACCGAACTCTATGGGATCCTTGATGGATACCGTTTGGAAATGGAAAGCAAGAAGGGTCACCAAGCAAGCAGACCCTTGAGCCTTCCTGCTAGCAACGCTTTAATGGTTGCTGAAGGCTCAGCAGTACCTGTCATACACCCAGCAGCCATCTTGTTCATCTGGGCCTTACATCACATTCCCTGAGACTCCAAGGTCTCATCAAGCTCAGCAAAGCTCCTTTCAGGAGGGCTGTGCGTTTGTCTCAGGGAGTGGACACTCCAATGATCATCAGTTCTGCTTTGATGATCTTGAGTGCTTTAGTCCAGATGACATAGAGTATGTGGACATTGTCCAGCAAATGGCTCTCCTTACCTACAGAGCGAAGAAGTTCTTTAAGAGAACTGGAAGGCAATTCCCTCAAAACCCAATCACTAGCAAGTTTGGGTTTGACAAAAGCAAGGCTAAGTGTTACAACTGTAACCAGCTTGGCCACTTTGCAAGGGAATGCAAGGCTCCCAAGTCCAACCCGGGAACCTCACAGGCCTCCACACATCCTTCTACACCAAAGCCCAATGGGAAGTCAACTGAAACTGCAGCTATGGCTCAAGAAGTTGACTGGAGCTTTATGGTTCAAGATGTGACTCCTGCTCAAGCACTCATGGCAGGAACAGATGAAAATAAGGTATATGAACATCTCTGTACCCCTGCTTGTATTGCTAAGGTTAAGTTGTACCAGGACTACAATATGGAAATTAAATCCGATATTGAGTCTTTAAATGTGCTAAAATCTGATTTTAAGAGAGCTGAATCTGACTACCAAAAGAAAATTGAGGAGTTAGAGAAAACTGTATCTCTTTTAAAACATGAACACACCAACTACAAGACTCAAATCAAGGATTTAATATCCAAATTGACTGAGGCTCAAGCCCAGCTTGTCACAGCTGAGGCTCAAGCCAGGAAGTATGCTATTGCTGAGCAAAACTTCCAAGCCATACTTGCATCATCCTCTCACTCCAAACTTTGTTATCAAAACAAAAGTGGGTTGGGAACCAATGAAATTGCTCCACCACACTCTTATGAGTCTGTAAGACAACCAAGATGTGGTACTGAAGAGCAAGAGGTTCCATCTGTTGACCCACCTTGTAAAGAGTCAAAGAGTGATGCAACTGTGGAGACCATGACCATCACAGGGAAGGAACAGGTAATTGAGCCCTCCCAGACCAATGATGATCAATCTCTGACCACCAAAGCCAGAAGAAGCAGGGCTAAAGCAGCCAGAAAAACTGCCAAGAAGGTGGCTGAATCCAAGCTGAAGATAGACCCAAAGCAAAAGGGTGTATTCATATCAGCAGGATTCCAGGTGGTTGGACCTTCTGATTCAGGAAAGGAGTATAATACCAGTACTCCTGTCCTACCAAAGGATCAGAAGTTAAAGGGAAAGGTTGCTGATGAGGAGAAAAAGAACAAGAAACAGCAACCCTCCAATTCCCAGAAAATTAACATTGCATGCATAATGTGTGGTTTGCAAAATCACATGGCTAAAGATTGTTATTACAATCCTGCTAGCACACATTATGCAAATAATGTTAAAAGAGAAGGAGTCAGGGAAGGTTTCACATTTGGACCATATCAGATGGTTCAAGTGTTGAAAAAGGGAAAGCTTGTTTCCGAAGCAAGGCTTGTCTCGGAAGAAAACTCTTCTTCCGAGAGGAAAAAGGCTTCGGAAGTAAAAGCTGCAAAGACTCACAAAAGAGTTCCCTTGAAACCATCCCAGAAGAAGACTGCTTCGGAAGAAAAGGTGGTGAAGGTCTCTTCCGAAAAGAAAGAAGCTTCGGAAGAATGCCAAGCTACAAAAGCTTCATCAAGCTCATCTTCTATGATCAACCAAGGGATGGAATGGAAGATCAAGGAAGATGCTGTAGCCCAAACCTCTTCTTCAAAGACATCCATTGAACCCCCATGCATAAACTTTGGTTCAATCATGTCACTTTCATTGGAAGAACCCAAGACCAAAAAGGCTTGGGTTTCCAATCAAAACTAATTTCTCACCTTATGTGCAGGGACATCCATATGACAAGAATAACAACATTTGGATAGTAGATAGTGGATGCTCCAGGCACATGACAGGAAACAGATCTCTCCTTCAACAATTTCAACATTATGATGGAGGTCCTGTCCAGTTTGGAGGTGAGGCCGGAGGATATATTTCTGGCAGAGGAAGTATATCCAATGGAAAACTAAAAGTTGACAAAGTTAATTTTGTCAAACAGCTTGAACACAACCTGTTAAGTGTTTCTCAGTTTTGTGATCAAAAGCATCAAATGCTTTTCACAGAACATGAGTGCATCATCCTCAAACCTGGGATGACAATTCCTCAGGAATTGGTGCTTCTTAGATCTCCCAGGAGAGGGGATATGTACAAGCTTGATATGAACAATGCTTCCCCAATGGGAGAAGTATCATGCTTTCTTTCCAAAGCTGATAGTGATGAGTCAACACTGTGGCATAAACGAATGTGTCATGTCAATTTTAAGACAATGAATAAATTGGCTAAAAATAACTTGGTACATGGTTTGCCTAAAAAGGAATTTTTCTGCAAAGATAACTGTGTTGCTTGCCTGAAAGGGAAACAACACAGGTCTTCTCATAAATCCAAAGTTGTTAACTCTATCACTACTCCATTACACTTATTGCACATGGATCTATTTGGTCCCACAAGTATAATGAGCATTGGAAGGAAATCATATTGCCTTGTGATAGTTGATGATTTTACTAGATTTACATGGGTATTCTTTTTAAGAACTAAAGATGAAACTGCTGAAACTTTAAAATCTTTTATTCTTAAAATAGAAAATCAAGTTGATCACAAGGTTAAAATAATCAGAAGTGATCAAGGGACTGAGTTTAAGAACTTTGTTCTTGACTCATTCTGTAACTCAAAAGGGATTGCCAGACAATACAGTGCTCCTAGAACTCCTCAACAAAATGGTGTTGCTGAGAGGAGAAATAGGACACTTATTGAGGCTGCTCGGACTATGTTAGCTGATTCAAAGCTGCCTCTAACATTCTGGGCAGAGGCAGTCAGCACTGCATGCTATGTGCAGAACAGAGTTCTTGTAGTAAAGCCACATGGAAAGACCCCTTATGAGCTATGGAACAAGAGGCCACCGTTCATTGGCTTTCTAAGGTCCTTTGGCAGCAGGTGTACCATACTTAACACAAAAGACAATTTAGCAAAATTTGCTGAAAAGTCAGATGATGCCATCTTTGTTGGATATTCCTCCCACTCTAAAGCTTACAGGGTTTATAACATTAAAAACCAACAATTTGAGGAATCCTCCAACATTGTAGTTAATGAGCACACTCCTTGTGTTAGGGGGAATGGCCCTGATCATATTTTTGATTTAGAATTGTTTCCAAACTATTCTAAACCATCTTGTGAGAATGTTTCAGCTGGAACAGGTGCTCAAGGCAATTCTGATGAAGATCAACTATTTGAGCTTCCCAGACCTGCTCCAAGTTCTCCAAGAACAACAAATCAAGTTCCTACTATTGAAAGATCTGACAGTATAACCATTTCAAGAAATAGTGGAACTTCAACAAGGGACTCACCTGATGATCTCAAGTCTCCTCAGGTGATCCTACACAACACCAAGCTGATGGAAGCAGCATTTTGAAGGAACAGGCAACTGTTAATGATGCTTCACAGCAAAGAAATGATGATGTTTCTCTTTCATTCAATCAGTCCTCATTGAATGAGATTGAAACAGCAGCTGGACCAAGTATTCAAGCTCCAGAGCAAAATATGTCCAACTTGGACCTATCTTTGCAGCTGGAGGTGATTCCAAGACTTAGAATTCACAATACTCATCCAGCTGAAAACATCATAGGGGAAGTCTCTGAGGGTGTGAGAACAAGGGGACAAACTCACAATGGGAATGTCTGCCTGTACTCATGCTTCTTATCCCAAATGGAACCCAAGAAGGTGGAAGATGCCTTAAAGGATAGTAGCTGGGTTGAATCAATGCAAGAGGAGCTGCTTCAATTCAAAAGACAGAAGGTTTGGAACCTATGTCCGCTACCATCTGGTCAAGTACCTATAGGCACCAAGTGGGTTTTCAGAAATAAAAGAGATGACAGAGGCTTGATTATCAAGAACAAGGCAAGACTAGTGGTTCAAGGATACACTCAAGAGGAAGGAATTGATTATACTGATGTCTTTGCACCTGTTGCAAGACTTGAGGCAGTTAGGATCTTCCTTGCTTATGCTGCATCCAAGAATTTCACTGTCTACCAGCTTGATGTCAAGTGTGCCTTTCTATATGGGGATATAGATAGGGAAGTCTATGTATGCCAGCCTCCAGGATTTGAAGACCCACAGCATCCAAACTATGTGTGCAAATTGGATAAAGCTCTATATGGGCTGCACCAAGCACCTAGGCTGTGGTATGAGACATTGTCTCAATTTCTTCTGAAGAACGGCTACACTAGAGGAACCATTGACAAGACTCTCTTTATCAGAAAGTCTGGGAAAGACATTTTGCTAGTTCAAGTCTATGTCGATGACATCATATTTGGTTCTTCAAATGACCAAATGTGCAAAGACTTTGAGAGCATTATGAAGAAGAAGTTCGAAATGAGTTCTATGGGAAAAATGGACTTTTTCCTTGGAATTCAGGTAAAGCAACTGAAGGAAGGGTTTTTCATCAATCAATCTAAGTATGTCAATGACATCTTAGAGAGATTTGATATGAAGGATTGTAAAGCAGCAAAGACACCCATACCCAGAAACCATGATTTATGCCCTGACTCTGAGGGGGAGGATACTGATCAACATCAGTATAGAGCAATCATTGGTTCTCTGATGTATCTTACAGCAAGTAGACCTGATATCATGTTTGCAACTTGCATTTGTGCAAGATATCAGGCTGCTCCGAAGGTGTCTCACCTAATTGCTGTCAAGAGAATCCTCAGATACCTCAAAGGAGCACCTAAGTTAGGTCTCTGGTATCCAAGAAATAGTGATTTTAATCTCTATGGATACTCTGACAGTGATTATGGTGGCTGCAACATCAACAAGAAATCAACATCAGGAGGATGTCAATTTCTTGGTGGAAGGATCATCTCATGGCAATGCAAAAAGCAATCCTGTGTCTCTACATCAACTGCTGAAGCTGAATACATTGCTGCTGCAAGTTGCTGTGCTCAGCTGCTGTGGATTCAAAACCAGATGATTGACTATGGATTCAACTTCATGAGCACTCCTATCCACATTGACAACAACAGTGCTATATCCATCACAGAAAATCCAGTAAAGCACTCAAAGACAAAGCATATTGACATCAGGTATCATTTCATTAGAGATATTCATGAGAAAAATCTTATCAAACTAGTCAAAGTCAATTCAAATGAACAATATGCTGATCTGTTCACCAAAGCATTTGATGAACAAAGATTTAAGTATCTTATTACAGCTATTGGGATGATAAACATTGACTAGTCAATCTCATTTGAAAACCTTTTCAATATGTAAAGTCTTATGTCAATACAATCTAAGCCCTGTTACAAAAGATCCTTTCTTATTTAACTAAGTATAAGTTCTTCCGAAGAGAAACTTGCCTTCGGAAGATATCTAGCATAACTTCCGAAGCAAATTTCTCATAGGATAATTTTCTTCTCGGAAGTATACTAAGTCTCGGAAGAAGCGATTGAGGTAATCTCAGATCTACTTCCGAAGCACTTAATACTTTCCACTTGAAAGCAACATGTATCTTCGGAAGCAATTTATTTACCTTCGGAAATACATTTGCCTTCGGAAGAACTTTACCTTCGGAAATACCTTATACTCGGAAGAAGGATTTTACTGTGTAACGGAAATCTTTTGGGCCCCACTCTGTAAAAAGTAAAGATTTTGTTAATGATGTCGGATTATTTAAATGGCTTAACCTTACCGCCCCTGTCACATCATCCTCTGAACCCTCACATCATCTTATCCAAACCACCCTTTAAACCGCCATTTCACCCATTTAAATACTTCCGGTTAATCACTTACACTCTTTTTACCAAATTCACTGCCCTAAAAGCTTTCTTCTTCACCAATTTACCTCTCTCTCAAGAACTTTTCCTCTGCTACCTTTCCAAATGGCTCTAAACCCTCAGCACAACCAAGTCGCACTCCTTGACTCCTCAAGGGATGCCGACTTCTCTGATATTATCTCTTTCTTAGCCCAATCTTCATATTACACAGCACTGACTGTAAACCCTACCATTTACACCAACCAAATGTCCGAATTCTGGGCAAATAGTCGGGTTGAAACCCTAAATGGGGTTCGTGCTATCAGGTCAAGTGTATGTGGCCAAGAGTTGGTCGTTACTGAACAAATCATCAGGGAGCATCTTGAGCTCCATGATGAAGGCGCACCGACGGAATTCCCCAAGTCTGAGTTAGATAACTCTTATCTCCAAATGGGATACGGTGGAGATGTAAGCAGGTCTACAGTCTACAAATTCAACTTCTCCTACAAGTGGAAGTTCCTGCTACATGTGGTTCTCCACTGCTTATCTAACAAATCAGGGGGATGGGATCAAATTCCCTATGAACTCGGGTGCCTAGTTCATGGGTTGGTACAAGGCTTGCGCTTCAACTACTCCAGGTTTGTGCTGACTAACCTCATGGGAAATCTGCAAAGGGACACATTCTTTATGTATCCCAGATTTCTACAGCACATAATCAACTGCGAGCTAGATCAGAGTAAGCTTGTCTGTTCAGCTGCTCTATCTGCTCCTCAAATGAGGCCGACTATCTTCAAAGTACTGAAGAGAGTGTCTACCAACTACACTGGAAGGGATACCGCACTACTTCCAGGTATGATTGAGCCAATGGCTCCTGGTGACATCCCTGTTATCCCCACAGGTGATGAACCCACACCAGCAACAACCCTCACCATTCCAAATCTACCTTCTCCACCAATAAAAGTCACCTATCAGAGACGAACCAAACGAACCCTTGTTCAATCTACTCTGATTGAACAAGCCCCTCCTCTTCAAACCAAAAAGGCTAGAGTGGAACAAGGGGCTCCCACTCAGCCAGAGGTCCCCCAATCCTTCACTATTGACCTCAATATGGGTCTTGAGTCTCCTCAGTCTCAGACCCATGAGCCCATAACCCCAGCTGATAGCCCTCAGGGTGAGTCTCTATACTCCCCTGAGCAGCCACCAAGGGACAGCTCAATGCCTTTTGACATTGATCAAAGTCCCGGGTCTTTAGGTCTTCATTCCTTCTCTTTTACTGACCTATTGACCGGAGCTGGTGAAGAGACTATGTCTCTCCAAGGCAATGAAGTTGATCCACAACACCCCATTAAGGATCAACAGAGCCTAGAGAAACCTCTTGTCTCTAGCCCACACCAGCAAAGCCCTACTGAGGTGAGTCCCACTGATGTGGAGGGGACTCATGTAGATTCAGCTGCCACTACTGAAGGAGCCTCATTGGATCCTCAGGACAGTGGTAACAATAGTCAGACTGAATCTACGGCAACCATGCCCTATGATGCCTCTGAAAGAGACATCATTGTGCAAGGGAAACCAGGGTGCCAAGAAACCACATCTGGTGGTGAGGATGAACATACTAGGTATGTTACCTCATCTCCCCGTGATTCTTCCAAAGAAGATGAGGGAAGACTGCAACTCACAATAAGAGACCTACTTTCTAAAGTCTCAAACCTTGAATCAAAGGTTAAGACTTTAGAGGATAGGTCTGCCACTCAGCAACTTGAGATTGAAAGTCTCAAGGTAAAACTAGCTGAGAAACAGATTGAGAGATCTGTTAGGCATGTACCCATTCAAGTCTCCTTGACCTCTTCCTCTAGCTCATCTACCTCTCAAGATGATGCTACCAAAAAGGGGGAGAATGTTGAGGAACTAAGTCAAAGACAGGATTCCATCAGTCAAGCTCTCACTTCTTTGAGCTCAAAACAACAAACCGCCATCTTCCCTGAGCCTCCTCCAGTTGTGATTCAAGTGGATCAAAGGATGCTTCAGGATCTAAATAGGATCTTCAACAAGTTCCTTTTAGAGTCCCTCATTGATCAACCCAGTCCAGATATGTCTGTGATATACTTTGGAGCTCAAGAGCTTCAAAGGTTGAATGCACCTCCTACCACTGTTGAGGAAGTTGGTCAACCTAAGGCCCAAGTGGAACCTGAGATTGATTTCGAAGGGGAAACTAGGACTGATGGCCCAGCAACTGAAATAGTTGGGACAGAAGGTGTGTTTTCACAGGCTTCCGAAGCACAATTTGAAGCCTCGGAAGAACCAACTCAAACTTCCGAAGCTGAAATTGCTGCTGCGGAAGGACTGTTCTCTCTTTCCGATGATCTAATAGTCACAGATGCAATTCTGGAACTTGCATCTGAGGTTAATAGGGAGGATTTTCTCAGCCAACCACTAGCCATTACATCTGCATTGACCTC
Organism: Flaveria ramosissima; assembly: GCA_025215565.1. Lineage (NCBI taxonomy): Eukaryota > Viridiplantae > Streptophyta > Magnoliopsida > Asterales > Asteraceae > Flaveria > Flaveria ramosissima. The sequence continues at coordinate 59,118,055 of CM046041.1, read as the reverse complement.
AGCTCCTACCTCCACCATCCAACCTGAGTCTTCTACCCAAGAACCACCAAAGTCTAGCACTTCCGAAGACATTAAAGGTAAAAGGAAGATGACTTCGGAAGAGCTTCTGGAAGAAGAAAGGCTGGAGAAACTTAAAAGGAAAGGAAGACTGCCAACTGGGAAACTGTTAGCTGCAAGTTCAAAAGCAGCTGCAGCCAACCAAGAGGCAATCAACAATAGAAGAAGGGTGGAGGTAATTGATAGACTAGTCAGTCTAGGGGCTGCCTCGGAAGATGTACTCCTGCTACCATTAGAGGAGCTGATAGAGCTAGAAAAGGCAACCTTGCTGCAAAAACAGCAAAAAGAAGAAGCTGCAAGGTTGGCCTTGGAAGAAGAAAGGCTGAGAAAAGAAAGAGAAGCTGATCTGCAGCTCAGGAGAGAAAGGATCACTTTCCTACTCTCCAGAGGATTCTCTCAAGATGAGTTATCTCCACACAACAGTGACACGATCTTGTGGCTCTTTAACAAAGAGCAAGATCAAATGGAGAAGGAGAGAAAGAGAGCTGCAAGGGAGAAGCTGGTAGTGAAGAAGAAGAAGGAAGAAGAGGCTGGACTGTCTGCCGCCAAGAAGATAGGTGACAAAGCTTGGATGAAGAACTATCTTAAAGCTCACGGCTTCTCTGGCAGGCAAGTGGGTCCAATGTCTGAAAAGACTCTGCAACGACATGTCAGTGACATCAAGGCTGACATTCGTGCAGGGAGAAGAAAGGAGATGTATAGAAGGGGACAGGGGATGACCTTCAAAGCCACCTCTCAGCCAAATATCCAAACCCAACATCAACCTGAACCAATACCCTTTCCCTTCCCAATCAAAACTGAACCTGAACCTTTCACCCCTGAACCTACACCTTCCCATCTACCAACTCCCTCACCTCAACCACCTAAACTACCCATCATCCAACCTAAAGCCTTACCCAGAACCCAACCTCCTAAACCTACCCAACAACCAATCAAACCATCCCCTCAGCCTTCTAAACATCTCTCAATGGAGGAATTCAAGGAGATCAAAACCAAGCTCATCAACTGCACTACTCTGAGCGACATCTCTTGTGAGGAGGATACAAGTCAACCTGACTTATGTTGATGGATCCTCAAGTTCCCTCACAAGAGATGAGTTTCTTGATCTACCAAGAGGAACTTTGGACCAAGCCGCAAGACTCCTTGGCCTCAATTCAGATACATTGAATGAGGAAGAAAAGAAGCTGAGGAGAAGGCTGGTGACTCTGCTGGACACAAAGAAAGGAGATAGGGTACCAAGACAATCTCTTGTACCCAGAAAGAAGATAGTCCAGTGGAGGTTCGAAGACTCTTCTCACAACTTTGTTGTTGAGAGAGAGAATGGTGAGATTAACAGGCTGAATGCCTCATCTCTGCTACACTTAAGCAGATTTGATATTGCTGAGTTAGCAGAGAAACCATTCTCCAACCCCTCAAACTCCGAAGTAGCTGCTCACATCAGAAATCATCTAGGCAGCCTTCACATGGCCGAGCTCACTGCAAGAAGCAAGGTTGAAGAGGAGTCAAAACTGAGAGAGGAGGAGCAAAGGAAAGGATCAGCAACCAAAGGCAAAGCCTTTCTTCAAATGGTTGAAGGTCCTGAACTTGAGTCCATAGTTAGATGGGAGTATGACTACAACTCCCGTCAACTAACTCTCTTCAGGGGGGCACAACAAAGGGTGCATGTCATTCAAAGTGATAGACTGGATCTCCTATCCACGAATGACTTGTACAAGCTTCTCAGCACCACTTCCGGGAAGAACAGAGAGACAGACAAATATCTTCTATCCCTGGTGCTGAAAACTTTGAGAAGTAGAGATAAGTGAAGTTTTGGTAGCATCAGCCTAGGGGGAGTTTGTTGGATCATAAGAGGCTGTTGCAACCAAAACAATATCACTTAGAAGATTTTGAGTACTACATGCAAAGGACTTCCGAAGCCAAGTGTGGGACTTCCGAAGGAAGAAAGAGTTCTTCCGAAGTCTAAGTGTGAAATACACTTCCGAAGGAGAACTCCAACTTCCGAAGGTAAAGAAGCTACTTCCGAAGGTTCAAGACTTGAAGACAAAGATCTGAAGTCAACTTCCGAAGAATAAAAGAAGTCCTTAAAGCCTCGGAAGCATAGAAGCATCTTCCGAAGTATAAGTGGCTTCGGAAGAACTTGTTCTTCCGAAGCCAGTTAACCTTCGGAAGACACTTCTATTATCCAGTAGGCATAAGTATGGTCTGTCTGACAGTCCGCTGCAAATCTCTGAGATACTGCATGGCGTTTTCTCAAAAGCCATGTAGTTGACCATACTTTAATCTACTGTTTACCTTTTCATGTTAAGTACAGTTGCCATCTTTAGTTGGTGACAAAAGGTAAGTCATGGACATGTCATGACTACCATATCTTAGATAATACTTTATCTAAGATACCTTAACTATAGCATTGTAGTATATGCTTTAGTCTTAGGTTTCCAGCTGGTATCAAGTATAACCGGCTGTAGGATCTAGTATATATAGTTTCTCATTGTAACTCTTGTTGTATGCTTGTAAGTGTCTTGTAATCTTGAGTTGAGAAATAATATATACAAGTGCCTTGAAAATATTTCTGCTTGTTGCTTTGATTACTTATTATATTACTATCAACTCTTGTCAAAGACATTGCTTCATCTTGTTTGAGTGACTATTATAAGTGAGTTTGAGAGAAAAACAAGTGTTAAGTGACAAAACCCGATCCTGCATATATATATATATATATATATATATATATATATATATATATATATATATATATATATATATATAATATATAAATATATATATATATATATATATATATAATATAAATATATATATATATATATATATATATATATATATATATATATATATATGTGTGTATGTATGTGTGTGTTTAACCCATGGAAACTCACCAACTTTCAAAGTTGACCCTTTATTTTTAACATGTTTCAGGACTGCTACTTGAGGATTTCTTCTTGCACACATAGGACTTGGATCTAGTTAAACTAAAGAATTTATTTTGTTGTTGAAATCCTGAATGTATTGTAATGATTTACTTGGTTATTATTGTTCAATGAAAAATGATATTTAATATTATTCCAACTTATTTAGTTCCATGTGCTATGAACAATCGTTCACATTCGTCCGCCTCGATGATTCCGCCGTCAGTCGGGGTGTGACACCAGGTATCGTTGAGCGCATAGCTTCTGGTGACATCCCTGTTAACCCCACAGGTGATGAACCCACACCAGCAATTACCCTCATAATGCCAAATCTACTTTCTCATCCTATCAAAATCACATATCAGAGATGTCTCAAATGAACCCTTGTTCAATCTACTCTGATTGAACAAGTCCCCCCAGTTCAATCCAAAAAGACTAGACTGGAAACATGGGCTCCCACTCAGTCTGAGGTCACACCTTCCTTTACTATTGACCTCAATATGGGTATTGAGTCTCCTCAGTCTCAATCCCATGAGCCTGAAACCTAAGCGAAACCCCTCAGGATGAGTCACTATACTCTCCTGAGCAGCCAAAAAGGGACAGCCCTCTCAAAGGCTCAATGCCATTAGACATTGATCAAAGTCTCGGGTCATTAGGCATAATGTACTGACCTATTAATAGGAACTGATGAGGAGATTATGTCTCTTCAAGGCAATAAAGTTGATCCACAACACCCTCTTAAGGATCAACTGAGCCTAGAGAGACCTCCTATTTCTAGCCCCCATCAGCAAGCCCAAACTGAGGTGAGTCCCACTAATATGGAGGGAACTCATGTAGATTCAACTGCCACTACTGAAGGAGCCTCATTGGACCTTCAGGGCCGTGGTAACATCTCTAAGACTAAATCTACGACAACCATGCCCTTTGATGACTCTGAAAGAGACATCATTAGGCAAGGAAACCAGGGTGCCAAGAAACCACATCTGATGGTGAGGATGAACATACCATGTATGTTACCTCATCTCCCCGTGATTCTTCAAAAGAAGATGAGGGAAGTCTGCAACTCACCATAAGAGACCTACTTTCTAAAGTCTCAAATCTTGAATCCGGGGTTAAGACTTTAGATGATAGGTTTGCCACTCAGCAACTTGAGATTAAAAGTCTCAAGGCCAAACTAGTTGACAAACAGAATGAGAGATATGTTAGGCATGTACCAACTCAGGTCTCCTTGACCTCTTACTCTAGCTCATCAAGCTCTCAAGATGATGCTACCAAAAAGAGGGAGAATGTTCAGAGACAAACAGAAGAGGACCCACAAAGTTTAGCACTTTCAACTCTAACTTCAAGATATCCTGCTTAACAAGCTACAGTTTTCCCTGAGCCTCCTCCAATTGTTCTTCAAATGGACCCAAGGATGCTCAAAGATCTAAACGGGTTCTTATCCAAGTTCCTGATGGGATCTTCCATTGAACAACCAAGCCTAGATGTTGTTATGGTATTTGGAGCTGAAGAGCTCCAAAGGTTGGATGCACCTTCTACCACTGTCCAAGAAGTTGGTCAACCTAAGGTCCAATTTGAACATGAGATTGAATTTGAAGGGGAAATGAGGACTAATGGCCCAGCAATTGAAACAGTTGGGACAGAAAGTGCAATCTCACAAACTTCCGAAGCTAAAGTCAAGGCCTTGAAAGAATTTATTCAAACTTCCAAAGCTGAGATTGAAGCTGTGGAAGGGTTATTTTCTCTATCCGATGATCTAATTGTCACAGATTCAATTCTTGAACTAGCATCTAAGGTGAATAGTGAGGACTTTCTCAACCTACCCCTCACTCAAACACCATCATTACCACATGCTCCAATCTCTACCTCTCAACCTGAAACCTCTACACAAGAACCTCCCAAGTCTAAAGCTTCCGAAGATACCAAAGGGAAGGGGAAGATGATCGCGGAAGAACTTCAAGAGGAAGAAAGGTTAGAAAAGCTGAAAAGAAAAGGTAGACTCCCCACTAGGAAGTTGCTAGTTGCAAGTAGTAAAGCAGCTGCAGCCAACCAGGAGGCTATCAACAATAAGAAGAGGGTGGAGATCATTGACAGGCTTGTCAATCTTGGAGCTGTTAGTGAAGATGTGCTCCTGCTTCCACTAGAGGAGTTGATTGAGTTAGAAAAGGCAACCTTGTTGCGGATTGAGCAAGAAGAAGAAGCAGCAAGGTTGGCCTTAGAAGAAGAAAGGAGGAGAAAAAAGAAGAAGCTGACCGGCAGCTGAGGAGTGAAAGGATAGCTTTCCTAGGCTCCAGGGGATTCTCTCTTGAGAAATTATCTTCTCACAACAATGACACGATCTTGTGACTTTTTAAGAAAAAGCAAGATCAAATGGAGAAAGATAGAAAGAAGGCTGCCAAGGAGAAACTGAGAGAAAGGAAGAAGAAGGAGGAAGAAGTTGGACATGCAACTGTCAAGAAGCTAGGTGACAAAGCCTGGATGAAAGACTATCTAAGGACTCATGGCTTCTCTGGCAGGCAAGTGGGTCCTATGTCCGAGAAGACCCTACAAGGACATGTCAGTGACATCGAGGCTGATATTCACGCAGGAAGAAGGAAAGAGATGTACCGGAGAGTACAGGGGATGACTTCCAAACCAACACCTCAACCCTAACCTCAACCTGAACTAATCCATTTCCCTTTTCCCATCAAAACTAAGCCAACCTCTAAGTCATACACTCCTGAACCCACACCATCAACCATACCCTCTTCCTTACCCTCTTCCTCATCACAACCACCTCAACTACCCATCCTCAAACCCAAAACACTCCCCAGAACTCAAATATCATTACCTACCAATCAACCACCCAAGTCATCCTCTCATCCTTCCACACATCTCTCCTTAGAAGAATTCAAGGAGATCAAGACGAAGCTCATCAAATGTACACTTTGAGCAATATCTCTTGTTAGAAGGGGTCAGTCAAGCTAACCTATGTTGATGGCTTCTCATGTTCCCTCACTAGAGAACAGTTCCTTGATCTGCCAAGAGGAACACTGGACCAGGCTGCTAAACTTTTTGGCCTCAACTCTGACTCACTAAACGAAGAAGAGAAGAAGCTAAGAAGATGGCTGGTGACTCTACTGGATTCAAAGAAAAGGGACAAAGTACCAAGTCAGCCCCTTGTGCCAAGAAAGGATATAATCCAGTGGAGGTTCGAAGACTCTTCTCACAAGTTTGTTGTTGAGAGAGAGAATGGCGAGATAAACAGGCTTAATGCCTCATCTCTACTACACTTAAGAAGGTTTGATATTGTTGAGTTAGCAGAGAAGCCATTCTCCAACCCTTCCAACTCTGAGATAGTTGCTCATATCAGAAATCATCTAAGTAGTCTTCATCTGGCTGAGCTAACCACTAGGACCAAGATTGAAGAAGAGTTGAAGCTGAGAGAGAAAGGTGAAAGGGAAGGATCAGCAACTAAAGGCAAAGCCTTTCTTCAAATGGTTGAAGGTCCTGAACTTGAGTCTATAGTTAGATGGGAGTATGAGTATAGCTTCCATCAACTAACTCTCTTCAGAGGGCAACTATAGAGAGTACATATCATTCAAAGTGACAGACTGAATCTCCTGTCCACGAATGATTTGTACAAACTTCTCAACACCACATCTAGGAAGAACAAAGAGACATATAAATATCTTCTCTCCCTGGTGCTAAAGGTTTTGAGAAGCAGAAACAAGTGAGGTTTTGGTAGCATCAGGTTAGGGGGAGTTTGTTGGATCAAGTAAGGCTGGTGCAACCAAAACTAACACTTAGACTATTTTGGTGCAACTGATGAAGAACTTCCAAAGACAAATGAAGAACTTTCGAAGGAAAATGTTGAGCTTCCAAAGCTTAAGCCTGAAGGAGCTTCCGAAGAGAAACTCCAACTTTCGAAGACAAAGTCTTCCTTCTTTCAAAGTTCAACACTTAGAAGAAATCAAGACAAAGACTTTCGAAGTATGAAGACCTGAAGGATATCTCAAGCCTCGGAAGAAGTAGCCTCTTCCGAAGTAATATATACAAGTACCTTGAAAATTATATAGTTTCTTATTGTAACTCATGTAATATGTTTGTAAGAGTCTTGTAATACTTTGAGTTGAGAAGTAATATATACAAGTATCTTGAAAATTATCTTCTTGTGTTTTGATTACTTAGTATATTATTATAAACTCTTAGAAGGGATTTTGCATCATTAAACCGAGTGTGATTTATTGAGTTTGAGAGAAAACATAAGTGTTAAGTGACAAAAACTGATCCTGCAGAACTTCTTGGCTCTATGAGTGAGAAGAGTCATTTGCTGGACTATCTCCATGTATTTCAGGTCATCTGGATGGATACAATCCAAGTTTTCAAGAGTGAAGAGAAAGTTGCCATAATTTTCATTAGCAGAAACAAAGGCTTAAGATGAGCTTGTCTCTTGGAATGGGCTTCCTTGGATGTAGCTCTCCCTTGGTGTCTCAGGGAAGGTGATTAAAGGGCCCTTTTGTGAGCTGTCAAGGTAGAAGATAAGATGATGCCTTGGTTCTCTACTATCCCTTTCAACCATATGTAAGGCTGAACTCTGTTGATTGCTGGAAGAGCTGCTTGATGGATTCTACATGTTCATCTTCATTTAGTAGCCACTAAGGATACCATAAAACTCTACGAGAGTAAGGGTGAAGAGGTTTTCAGTTCTCTTAATTGCCACATAGTAGTGAGTCCACTGTCTGGGAAGAGAGAACATGAACTTCCTCACAATGTCCTTATTCTCAAGCTTGACTCCAACATCATGAGAGTATCCATAATCTTAACATACCTAAAGTATTGTTGAGTTATAGTTTCAGCTGACTTGTAGGCAAAGTTCTCAAACTGTTGCTTCATGAGGTCCTTCTTGTTTTCTTTAGCCTTATCAGACCCCTCATACATAAGCTTAATGCATCCCAGATTTGCTTAGCAGTTTGGCACTTCTTGAAGCCTCTGTATATAGAGTTTGGAAGAGCAGTTTGGAGAGCATTCATGGCTTTCTGATCTATGTCAATCTTCTTCCAATCTTACTCAGAATAGTCAGCCATTTCCTTAAGAATCATCCCACCTCCAGCAGTGGCTTAAAAGGTGCTTAGGATATGAGGTCCTTCAACAACAGATCTCCACATCCTAGTGTCTTCAAACTTCATGAACCCTTCCACACGTTGGTAGTGATCAATGGAGACTTTGTCATGGTACCGGTTTCCATATCAGCCTTTATAAGAGCTGCCATTTAAGCTGGTAAGTGTTTTGTGAAACTAAAGAGATCTAAGATAGTGAGATCTTACGATGAAGAGCTTAAAAAGCTCTGATACCAATTGTAGGACCGGTGAAGGGGGTCATGTCACACCCTAACCATGGCGGTTCCCCGCGTGGCGTGATCATCATGGAAACCATAGTCATTGATCGACCATTACATGGTTTAGTAAACATACGTTACAAATAAGTTTAAAAATACATAATTGTTTTCAGAGTTGAATTGCGGAAGCAGTAGAACTAATGTAATTGTTTTCAAAACATGACAAATACAACAATATATGTCCCAAACAGCATGAATGATCCTAAATGCGACGTGGACCAAGCTAGCTTAACTTGATGCAAATGTCAAATACCTGAGAAAACATGCATGAAAATATGTCAACATAAAGTTGGTGAGTTCACAGGTTTTAAAGTAATAGTAAACAGTGTAATGGACCACAAGTCTTTCCATGATTTGATTGTCGATCATACAATACTACAATATTATATAAGCACCGCAACCGAAGCTAGACTGTAACTGTAACAAATTGCCCCTACCCGTGCCTACCGTAAGCACGGGGTGAACAGGCTAATAATGAACCCGTTTAGACCTCTGATCAAGGTTAGGGTAATTAACCCTGGTGGGGGTAGTCAAACCCAATAGTACTATCCATGATTACCTCGCTTTGGGAAAGAAACTAATGATCCAATAACAGAGGACTTCATACGGTAAGTAAACAACTTATATAACATGTGAAATCATTGGCAAGTAAATGTGTCCAAGAAAAATAGTAATTTGCATGTAATCTCCCCCAAAATGAAAATAAGTAGAAATGGGGCCGTGAAACTAACCTGTGAAGTGAGTCGGGTGTGAAATCTGAAAGTATCCAAAGTGCTCGGGAAAATCCGAACTAAGTTCGCCCTAGAACAATCAAGGCAACTTATATCTAAGTATTTTCTCCTACGTGTAATGTGAGCATGTAACTATTTCATCTACACATTTGAGAACAAAGTGTTTGACTCGACGACCCGTTGGTGACACAAAATGGATATTTATGAAATATATATATTACTAAAAAAATGTTAATAAATTATACTTCACTTGAAAGTATTCAAAAACATTTGTGTCTTAAAGTTGACATATTATTTGAGTAATTAAATATCGTTTCAACTCGACCCGAGACGTGACTCGAGTGTTTAGTAATTAGTTAGGTAATTCATATATGAAACTATAGAAGCTAGGGTTTTGAAATAATCTTATTTTCTTAAGTAAAATAATATTTACATTATATTATTTTACTTGCAAATTTGAAGTGTTAACATCCAAGTAAAATCACTAGTTTTCATATTTTACAATTCATGTATAAATATATAGATATATTTGTCCATAAAATAATTATTTAATTATTTTCTTAGTAAGATATTTCTTTTATTTGGTCTAGTTCTTGACATATATTAAATTAGGGTTTCTTTAATTTATTAAGTATTTTTGATACATTATAAAGAAAAATCTCTTTAATAAATTAACTAGCTACTTTAATCAATTTACCAACTTATCTTAACTCATATTTTAAGTGACTTAGTAACTAATATTATAAATTCCATAAATATATATTTCAAGTCTCATGTCAAATTAGTAACAAAATCATATGTCATCTTTGTCAAAAGTCATCTACTAACCACTTTAACACTCCCTTTAAACTAACATAATATTTAGTCATAAAGTTCATACTTTTCCATTTCAATTTCCCATGTTTATATATATAACTACACTTGTAAACTTTGTCAACTTACCATCTAGTCATAACCCAACTTTCAACACTTACTAACTAAATATAACTTGTAGAATATATATATATATATATATATAACTGTTCATAATAAACTTGTAAAACATCTAAAATTCCATAAACATAATGTAACCCTTTTATGACTTTTCTTGGGTTTTAACAAACCCTATGACTTTTTATAAAATCACCAAATAGTATCTTGGTCAAACATGGATCTATGAATATTTACTTTATAAAACAAGAATCATTATTTAGTTTATGTTAAATTGTTGTGTATGAAGTAAAATCCTTGAAACTCTTTGTTGGTAAAAACACCATTTTTAACATGAAAGACTTTTGTGGATGAATGTTGTTACATATGATCAAGTTGATGAATAATATATTAAAATGAAAGATATATAGACAAAAAGAGAGTGTTCTCATTAAAAACAAGCAAGAAAAGATGGAAGGGTTGATGTAGGATGCTTGAAAGCTTCAAAAATCACTTGAATCACCCAAGATTTGTAGAAAATGAGTTGGAAGTCAAATGAAGTGGCTGTGAGGGTGTCTTGGACGAAATTTTGAAGGGAAGGGGGAAGGAAAAGAGTGCTTTGGGTAGTGTTGGTGATTTGTGTTGATATGATTGGTGTATGAAGTGTTTGCATGCTTTATGGCCTTACACTCTTTTAGCATGGGTTTTTGGAATATGGATGTATCATCTCATGGACTAAAATGGATGAGATGGAGCACTCCAATTATGGTAATGGGGTTAGGTCCCTTTAATCAACATCAAAAGTGTTTCACAAAATAGGCAAGTCTTGGATTTTGGTAAAAGTCAACAAGATTTCCAAGGAATCTTGGAAATGAGAAGTGGGGGTCAGGGGTAGTAGGGGAACGGCCAAAGAGATGAATAATGTGCGTTTTGTTTTATTTTGGGTAGTATTGGGTATTTGGGTGGTATTTGTTGCACTATAGGTATTTTTACATAATTTTGTATTTTTTTTACTTATTAAAACACATTCAAATATTATAAACGTTTATATAATATCATATATTTTAATATTGATGATGTGTTAATGATGCATCATGTAGTTAGTAGCTGCGTTGAAATGATTCGTTCCGAGTAAAATATCAATTTACGCGATTAGGTTTATTTATAAATTCGAGTTTTTCCAATGTATTTAATTAGGAATCTAAAATACTTTGAAACAATCGAATCTAAAATACTTTGAAACACTTTAAAGTATTTATTAGTACATATATATTAATTATCACCAACGTTCGTGTGTGTGCCGGTTGTATCGTGTGTAAAAATGGTAATTACGCCGAATCACCGATGCATGAAATGTAATGCATGAAATTTTGCTATGCATAAAACGACTTCAATAGATGAAAGTAAATTGAAATTAAGCGTTATAGGTGTAATTATAACCAAGTCAAGGCCGGGTATTGACCTGAAATTACCGGTTGTCATAGGTCAATGCAATAGTTTCACAGTGTTACAAGAGATTTAGAACACTTAACATATCTAATAGGAAACTGGCTTATATTAAAACAAAGAACACAAGTAAAGAACAGAACAAGAACACAATAATATGATTTTCAAGAATGATCTATATTGCTCTCAAGTTCTTTTACAAAGTGTTACAATGCTTAAATCAAATGACACGTACTTGAGATACTTTATACTACATCATACAACCTGCCATACTTTGAAGGCTAGCTGGAAACACTAATCTAGACAACAAGATTAATGTAAATTCAAAAGGCAGATTGTCTTTTAACTAGTGATTATGTCATTCCGTAGCTCACATCCTTATTAAATACAAAAAGGACAAAAGTATAAAAGTAGAAAGCTACAGACTCTAAGACCTTAATATACATTTGATAAAAGTATGGACTTTTCACCAACTTCTGTAAGTGAGTGAGTTTTCAGAGATGGCAGCGGAAAGTGGTTCCATGTTTGTCAAAAGTAAGTAAAAGAAAGCATGTTTTCTCTGTATTCGAAAGAAATCAGTCTCTTGGATTCGGAAGACTTTGTTTTTAAAGCTTCAGAAAATTTTATCTTTGGCTTCGGAAGATTTGGTATTTTGGCTTCGAAAGATTTGATACTTAGTGTAATTTCTTGAGTTATATCAAATCTTTTGAAGTAACTTCCTAAGTACTTCACATGTGCATGCTGAGAGCTATTTGATTGCATCAGCCTCTAAGTGTATTCCTTACAAAGACCGACTTAAAATATATTTTGTTTCATAAAGGTTTAGTGTTTTAGAAAATTTAATTTATATAATTTTTTTATTATTTATATTTTAATAAAAAGATGTGATTTTTGATTTGCTTAATAAAATCTTTTTTTAAAATGATAATTTGATTTTAAAAGTCTAAATAATAGAGAGAAATGTAGCAATTAATGAAATTTTTTTTAATAAGAGAGAGAAATTAGTTTGAGTGTTTAAATTAGTATATTACCCTTTTGGAGAGAAAATGATTTGAAAATGTCTATAAAAATGACAAGTGGTAAAAAGGCTGGTTTAGAGAATTACAAGTGGCAAAAGAAACCTTCTTTTATTAGATACAATAGATGTTTAAAATAACATTAACATAAAAGTCAAAATCAACCCTATTTTGATGACGGGTATCACAAGAACATCATAAGGTTCAAAGTGGTTAAATAGCATAACATCTTTTGTTGCCACCTTTTATAATTTAATACAAATTCTCAGCATGGTTTGTCATTACCCATGCAACTTTGGTAGCAACTAGTGATCTCATGGTAGTAATGAAGTAGAGACTAGTAAAGACATTTTCTTAAATAAGAAACTTTAAAAGTTAAATCCAGAATATAATGATGCAAACAATTTTGAAAGTGTTGATTGTTTAACTCAAGGTACTCCTTTGAAAGAAGAGCAAATACTTTTTCAAAACACAATACAAATAGTGTTTTGTAATTCGTTTTAGTTTGTAGGAACACTATCAATTAATATAATAAAACACTTGATTATTACATAAAGATATATTACAAAATAGAAATAAAATAAGAAAACAATACAAATTTATAAATAATAATAGAAACAAAATCACACAGAACTAAGATTTTTGTTCGTCAAGGGTTCCTTAAATGCAGATTGTACTAGAGCAGATTGTACTGCCATGATAAAACAACTAGAGTAGATTGTACTGCCACGATTAACCAAGCACCCAAAAATATATATGAAACAAGAGTGTGTAATGCAAAAAATACAGGAAAATCTTTGGAATATAAGAGTGTTTTTCTTCTCATTATCCGGTGTACAAAAATATGTATCTTTACATACGGCACATAACCTAGTATTTGTACATGAAACAATGCATATGAAAAGTCTTAAATAAATTCACATATTATGTTGTCAATAGTGGGTATGCTCTCGCATTGCGGCTGTACGGTTGTTGCGTGATTTTTTGAGAATTCAATTTTAGTCATTATCGGCTCGGTGCGTTATGACGTATATTAAAAAATAAAAATATAATTATTGAAAAAACTGAATGAAAGAATACAATTACGTATGTTAAAAAGTCTTTAATACAACTATATTATCTAAATAAGATTAGTGAAATCATGGGTGGTAATTGTGGTTGGAAATATGATTATGAGGACCGTGTACGTACGGAATACTAACTGATAATGCGTGAAACCAGATCAAATAGTGCGGAATCCTATTTGATTGGCGATCCAATCAGTGAGAACGCAATCCCGATCAATCTAACGATTAAAGAAACGTTAAGAACAAGTAGAAAACGATCAGATGCGAACTATGAACTTGGAATAAGCTTTCTGGACGCTCTGGATGGCTAGGTTATGAGTATGTATCAAAAGTTACGTTTTTCCACGAATTAAGTGGTATTTATACGTTTGCAGTCTTCATTCGTGCGACTGACCCATGCGATTGATTCATACGCATGACTGAAAGTTCAGTCGTGCGACTGATTCAATCTCATGTCTCACTCGTACGAATGATCCAGTCGTCTGGTTGAGTCGTGCGACTAGGTCATTAGCATGATGTATTCATGAGTATGGTCCATAAGTATGGTCCATTAGCATGAGTCATCATATAACAACTTCAAACCTATATAATAAGTTTATATATATGAATCAGATATAAGTAAACATCAAAGCACAAATCATATATTATTACATTATTTCATTACACATATGTAAGCCATGATAGATTTTTTCATTAAGCACATAAACTAGGGACATATGTATCAACAAACTCCCCCGTTGGACCTATGCTCTTCAAACCTCTTGTACTTCTCCTCTGTTGTGACTCCTGTGTGTATTTCATACGTAAAGCAGAGCCGTATCACATTCTGGAATTGGAGAGCTTGTACAATATCCTGCGCGTCATAGAACAGTGGCCACTTGTATAAAGTGTAGACATCTTTAGCTGACAAGTTGGTAAGCCACATTGGGTCAAATACCCTGATAGTTTCCATTTTACCCTCTCTGTTTAGAACTATGACCGCTTCACCCGTCCACCAGTCATAATACCACCATTTGAAATGTGGAGTGTAGTCCTGAGGCATTTCCCATAAGGGAATCTTCAACATCATGCGCGGGGGACTCCACTTCAACACTACATTAGCCTTTCCAGATATGGGATCCACCTTAGACTTGCGAATAAACCTCTTCGGTTGTTGAGGTCTGAAGTTTACCCACCTGGTGTGGTATTACTTCTTTAATGCAGCTTCAAACCAACCTGACATCTTTCTGGGATCAGCATACAGCAGATTTAAGCATGCCAGTTGGTTGAGCTCAAAGCGTGGTAGAGTCTTTAGATTATGAGGATACCTGAAGTACTCTATTCCCTTCTCCCTTTTTACATCATAAACATTTAAGTCCTCAAAATACGCCCATGCTATGATCTTGCCAGACACCTTCTGATGTTTCTTGACTTTGTAGAGTTTGGTGTAGGCATTTTGCTTTGGAGCTGTGCGCTAGGCTCTTATTTCAGCAAAACAAACTGCTCATTCAGCCTTCTTTATATCAACATCTGCATCCGAGGCTTGAGCTTGGCTTTCATCCTTATCTTTTTCTTTCTCCATTTCATCCAGTTTTTCAAATGTAGCACTGCCGAGAGTGTCACCCAAGTTGGGGATCACATTTCCCTCTTGGTCAGTGTACTCTGGATAGTGATCAGACGTGACATCCTCTATCTCTATTTCATCAACATCGTTCAGCTCATCATCACTTATAACATCGACATTTGGAGCGTTTTTGACGAGCTCGTCAGGATTTAGTCGGAACATCTCAGCAAGTTGCTCGTCAGTCAGATCGTGTATAATTTCTCCTTCTTCAGGAGTGTAGCTCACTGACCTTCTCACGATTCCTTGCAAATCAAGAATCATGGTGAATTGAGACTTGATTTGTTGAAGGGGAGCAATATCGTTTTCATCTTGTTGTGAAGTTTTATCTGCTTGATTTAAACATTTAACACAACAATCATTAGTAGTTAATCAAGACATTTAAAGATAGATAAACATAGATAATCATAAGTTACATTAATGTAATATACGAATCAAGTACAAAAGTTTTTAGATACAACACATCTAATCAGTACTTTTATCTTGATCGGTCAATTCTTCAGCTGGAGGAGTTGAGGATGAGTCTCCTTGATCTTTGAGCTCTCTTAGAACGCCTCTCTTTAGCCTGAGTACAGGCTGACGCAGCAGCATCACCTTCTTCGTCATCATCGTCCTCTTTCTCTTTTCCACTCTGTCCTTCATCATCACCGTCATCTTCTTCATTTGAATTATCATCCTTTCATCATCATCATCATCATCATCATCATCATCATCATCATCATCATCATCTCCTTCTCTGATCTTTAAAGGCTCATCTTTGGATCCTTTAAGCCTTAGCATAATCTTCTTGTTCTTTCTCTTTAGCTCCTCTATCCTCTGAACAGAATGTGCATTCTGTTCCTGGAGCTATGTAATATGCTCAGCTTGAGCAGCATTAAGCTCCATAAGCTGGTTGAGCTATGCAGCTCTTTGCTCATTTGTGGCAAGCCACTTTAGCACAATCTGGTTGAGGTTGGCTAGCTGTTCCTCTAACCCGATCAAGGGTATAGTGGATCCATGGCTCATTGGGACTTGAGCAGATGTCCCGGCTCGTTGGGTGGTGGTAGTGGTGGTGGATGTGGTGAATATAGGGGGTGGAATAGGAGTGCATGGTGAAGGGGTGGCTGTAGTAGTGGTGGTAGGAGGTGTGGTAGTGGTGGTGGGAGGTGTGGTAGTGGTGGTAGGAGGTGTGGTAGTGGTGGTGGTAGCTGTGGTAGAGGTGGTGGATGTGGTGGTAATCAGGTAATCCTCCTCCTCTTGCTCTTCATTCCATGGGGCTGAGCCATTCTCTTCTTCCTTGAGCCTTTGGAAGAGGATGCTCCCCCTGGGCTGATAGGATGGTCAGGGATGTATGATGGATCAGTATCAGTAGTAGCAGCATCCCTGGACTCACCCTGGCGTCCACAAACCGCCACAATCCCTCTCTCCGTTCCAACAACCTTACTACCCACCGTCCTTACCAGCGGCACCTCATCTGACTCTTTCTCCTCATCAGGCAGAAAGTCTTGATGAAACGCAGCACTCTCAGTTCCACCCTGTGTGGATGGGGGAAATGATATATCAGTAGCAGTGGCCCTCGATGGAGTGGGGCAAGTATCTCCACCATCTTCACTGTCATCGTCATCGTCATCATTAGTGGGTAAAACTATGGGCTCTGTGTCTGAATCACTGTCATCGTGATGCCACTTCTTGCGAGTGGGCGCCACGTAGTCCTCCCGGGCTAGATGCCCCAAACAATCTCCTCACCGGGGGCTTCACCTGCTTGCCCGGTACACTTTCATCCTCGCAAGCGTCATATCATCCATAACCTCAAGAGTGACCGCATCATCTCTCTCCTTCGGCAGTAGAGGAAGCTTCTGATCAATAATCATCTGTAGAAAAAGTGGGTACATACAGAAGCCTTCCTTGCCCTTGGCCTCTATATTCTCTACCATGTACGTGAAGATCATACGAGAGAAACTGAACGGATGGTTCAGTACCAGAGCTACGTAAGCATTCTGGATTTGATCAGACATCTCATCAAAACCACCTTTCCGTGAGGCTATGCACTTGAGGAGCACATGGGCCAAGTACTTGAACTAGGGGCACAGGTTGCTCTTGTTGAGCACACCTGCATTAACGTCCCCAGCATTCTTGATCCGAAGAAAACATCCCCGAACCGTCAGGGGATGCAGCCTGTTGGGCAGTCACCATCCTCGCGCAACTCCACAACCCTCCTCATATCATCCTCGCTTATCTCAATATCTTCACCAAAAATAGAGCTCCGAATGCGATGAGGCTCAATGGACCTGTCTACTACAGCGCTTTCCCATAAAGCCTGTTGAATCAATCGATATGGTGTGCATGGTGTAGAGATGGCCTTGAATATCCTCAATCTCCGCAAAAAGGCAATAATCCCCGTGAACTCAGAAGCGTTCCGGGATGTAACATCAAGATGAGCACAGAGGTTGTGCTTCGTGCTCATGGTCCATCTGCTAGCCATGTTTCTGTAAAACAAGATACATAAACGTTAGAATTTGTGTAAGTGAATGACATGTGAATTTTAATGAACTTGAATCATGTTGTTCGGTCGTGCGAATGTACAATGCGACTGGGTCTTAGTCGTGCGATTGAGCTCAGTCGTACGATTGAGCCTGCGACTAAGCTTAGTCCTATGTTGTCCCATGCGATTGAACCAGTCGTGTAACTGAACTCATACGCATGGTTCATTCGTGCGGTTGAGTCATACACCCAGCTCATTCGTGCGATTGAGTCAGACGCCCTGCTCAATCGTGCGATTGAGGTTCATCAGCGGGTCCATTCGCATAGGTCTCTGTTCGACACTTTAAAATCATTTCTTGGTCTATACTTGATGTTAAACGTTGTGGTTAGGCTCATTAGACTCACAAACGCTCAAAATAACACCTAATACTCTTTAAGTTAACGATTTAGTCCATTTTAGTGGTTTTTTTAGAACTTCGTCTCAGTTCTTGTTTTGACCAATTTAGGTCATTTGGCTCGATTAAACCGAACATTAAGGTCGGTTTTCGTCTCACATTACCTGTAGATACAGAGAGAAATCGTTAGGGTCACAAACAAGATGCTAAATCACTGAAATGAGAGTTGGGCAGAGTAACTTTGCTTTCGTGCGATTTGAGAGCGATTGAGGAGTGATAAGAATGAGCGACCGACTCCCCTCTATTTATACTGAGTTTACCTTCAGTCGTGCGACTGGACCTATTCACATGTTTGATTCGTGCGACTGGGTCAGTCAGTCACATCCATTTGTGCGACTGAGGTTCAGTCGTGCGACTGACTCAGTCGTTCCCCTCCATTCGTGCGATTGGTTCATTCTGGTGATCCAATCGCATGGATTGACCCATGCTTATGGTTCAATCGTACAATTGGCTCAACGCATGATCCAATCGTGCGACTGGTCCATACTTATGGTCTAGTCATGCGAATTGGCTCAGACTTATGAGTTTGACCCCATGCACTTTCAAACCCTTTACCTGTTAACTATTGATAAGACGTTGTGGCCGATGATCTTCTTAGATGGTATTGACATGACATTTTTAATTTGAAAAACTGTTGATCACCTCAGACGTGATCTTTTTTAATTTTAAAACCTTTGATCACCTCAGACGTGACCCCTTTTAGTGAGTGATTCACAGAATTCATCCAGTTGTATAGTCCAACTTTTACCTAACAAAAAAAAACTAGAAAAATAGAAAAACAACTTGAAATCAAAAAATTTGAACAAGACATATCTTTAGGGTTTTTGATAAGAGATCAATTGAAATCTTTTAGAAAGCCGTCTAGCAGATTTTTCTTCCTGAACAGCACAGCTTCAAGTTAATTTGATCATTTCTGGAACGATTCATTATGGAATCATACAGGTATATCAGAATCATTTGGGACATTTTAATAAAACATTTTGATGCTAGATTCTTGTTTTGACCGAGAGTCAATAGCAATTTTAGGAAATCATACTAGAGCTATAAGATGCACACAATGATTTTGACTGTCAAGAATTGCAGCCACGATGATTGTTAGTATATTTGTCCTCTTAAATCCATACATAGATTTTTGACTCACATTGGTGATGAGTTAGGTTATATTATTTCAACAAGCATTTGTGGATCCCACACTTATATGGTAATCAACATTCCTCAGGAGATTTTTGAGCGGTCTACGGGTATTTGACAAGAAGAGACTATTCTAAGAGCTTTCAAAGAGATGCCAAGCCTCAGGTCAGTGCCATCGCACAGCAGAAAGGCGCAAACAACAATGAATTCTAGAATATTTAGGTAATGATTATCCTCAGGTCAGTGTCATCGCACAGCAGAGAGGCACACCACCTATCTTCTTGTGAGAGCATTTTTTTCTTTTTGCACGTAACGCACCAACAACATTGGTCATTAGCTTGATTGCGCTTAACATTTTTTCATGTGCTTTGCTCAATTTTTATGGTCATCCGCACACATTTGTGGCGTTTCTTTTGCTCGTCACCCCTTATCGGAAATGCATTGATTGTGTTAACCAGGGATAAGATGGGAACCCACAGCAGGTTGAACAATTTAGTTTGAGTTTAAGTCACCAATGAAGTCTACTCATCTATTGTGTTGAATCTACCGACACATCATACAATCGACTAGCAACCTCTAGGTCTACTTTCTCTATGTTACCTCAATAGCAGACTAGTTTTACTATCATTTTTCTTTTTATTTTGCTTAGACTTCTCAGATTTATACTTAGAATTTTGCATCTTAATCATTTGGTTTTGAGGTCCCAAACAATTTGTTCTCTGTGTACTATCATTTTTCATAAGCGTTGTCAGATTTGATTTCATTTCTTTTAGCTAAGCTGCCCTCCTCCCTCCTTTTTTTAAGTAATTAAATACTACACGAATTAAATACTAAACTAACCTATTCTCCCCCTAAATTTCTAAAACCAAAAATCTTTTTATGTTTTTGGATTTTAATAGACAGGAAAATAAAGTAAATAAAAGAAAATAAAAAGAAAAAAAAAAGGTTGTCGGACTATGCACTTTCTTCCTTTAGAATCACATCACTTTTCTTTTTCACGCCATTAACCTCTAAAAGATATAAAAACCTCGGTTTATCAAATGCTTTTGTGTAGAGGTCGGAGCGTTGAAAATCTGTATTTATTTTAACCACATCGATTAATTGCTTTTCAAAACAGTCACGTATAAAGTGATATTTAATACCGATGTGTTTAGTTTTAGGATGTTGGACTAGATTTTTGGTGACAACAATAGCAGCAGAATTATCAACAAAAATAGGAGTGTTAGAGAATTGCAAACCGTAGTCGCGCATTTGCTGTTGAATCCAAATGATCTGCGAACAGTAACTTGCAGCAGCAACGTATTCAGCTTCACAAGTTGACAGAGCAACCGATGTCTGCTTCTTACACTGCCAGGTGACTAACCGTCTACCAAAGACTTGACATCCTGCAGAAGTTGACTTGTAATTCATCTTGCAACCACCATAATCCGAGTCACTATGTGTTGTAAGCTCAAAATCATCGTCATGAGGATACCACAACCCGAGTGTTGGAGTACCCTTCAGATAGCGAAAAATCCGTTTCACACCAATGAGATGATTTACTTTTGGTTTTGCCTGATATCTTGAACAAAGACACGTGGCATACATGATATCAGGACGAGACGTTGTGAGATACATAAGGGATCCGATCATTCCTCTATACATTGTAGCATCAACCAGATCACCATTTTCGTCGGGTGCCACATCATGATTCGTGGCAAGTGGAGTTCCAGCAGTGAAGCATTCTCCATGTCAAACCGACTAAGGATGTCCCCTACATATTTAGTCTGATGCAGGAAGATTCCTTTTGGTGTCTGATCCACCTGTAGTCCTAGGAAGAACTTCATCTCCCCCATTGCACTCATCTCGAACTCTGCTTTCATTACAAATTCAAATTCTTTACATAATTCTTCATTCTTGGAACCAAAGATTATGTCATCTACATATATCTGTACCAGCAGTAAATCACCGTCTTTTTCTTTGATGAATAACGTACAATCAATCACTCCTCTGCGAAAACCGTGTTTCACAAGATGAGTCGAGAGCTTCTCATACCAGGCTCTAGGGGCTTGATGGAGCCCGTAGAGAGCCTTGTCCAGTTTGTAAACTCTGTCCCGATGATAAGGGTCCTCAAATCCTTCGGGTTGAGTGACGTAGATTGTCTCACGAATTTTACCATGAAGGAATGCACTTTTGACATCTAGTTGATAAACTTTTATCTTCATGTAAGATGCATAGGCTAGGAAGATACGGATTGCTTCCATTCTAGCCACAGGTGCAAACACTTCATTGTAATTAATGCCTTCGATTGTCTAAAACCTTGAACCACAAGTCGAGCCTTGTTTCTGATTATAACCCCTTGGTCATCTTTCTTGCACTTCAAGACCCATTCGTGCCAATCACCTTAGCACCTTTTGGTCTGTCCACAAGGGTCCATACTCCTAACTTCTTGAATTGTAGGAGTTCTTCTTGCATGGCACTAACCCATGCCTCATTGTTTAAGGCTTCACTTACATATTTTGGCTCAAATTAAGACATAAAACATCGATAAGCACCATCGTGAAGATAGCCTTTTTCCATGACTGAGGCATAATCAGCTGAGTAGAGCTGATTTCGTGTCTGTACTCCCGATTGTACATCCCCTATGATGTTGTCCAGAGGATGATATACATTTATTCGAGATCCGGGAGTGGTGGGAACAACTACTTCCTGATCCAAATTTTGAATTCCCGGTTCAGTATCTGTAGCCGTTGGAGTGTGAGGTTCTGAAGTGTCAGAGGCATCAACATCTGATGCTTGTGTACTTTCTATAGCAGGAACCTATTCCTCCTGGTCCACCTGGTCAGTCTCCACTACTTCATCGTCAGAGGAGGAGTCACTTACATCAAGTGCTCCCCCTAAAGGACTAGAAGATTCACCTTGTGGAACTGATGTTGTCGAGTCTAGTGACGGTGTGTTTAAGACATCGTACATCATTCTGGTTGATAACTCATCATCAGGAAGGGAGAGAGGGATGTTGAAGGACTTAAAGAATCCATCATAGTCGAAGAAGAATGAGGGTCCCTTTCCAGCAGGGGGTTGGTGTATCTCTGAACATCAACGTTGCACCACACTTCTACCTGACCCGTTGAGTTGTTATAACCTCTCTTGTGGTATGTTGTATCCGAGAAAAATACCTTCTTCTGCCTTCTCACTAAACTTCCCAGTCTGAGTTTTCTTCAGCAGCATGCACTGTGCGCCAAACGGTTCTAGATACTCCAAGTTGGGTTTACGTCGCTGGAGCAGCTCATAACATGTTTTCCCATGTCTTTTGACCACTAAGACTCGATTGAGGGTGTAACATGCATTGGAAACAGCCTCGTTCCAAAATTGGATAGGCAGTTTCGAGTCGGCTAGCATCGTTCTTGCTGTCTCTATCAAACTCTTGTTCTTTCGTTCAGCAACTCCGTTCATTTATGGAGTGTAGGCAGATGTGAACTGGTGTACAATTCCTTTCTCTTTGCAGAACGCCTCCATCCACTGGTTCTTGAACTCCGTGCCATTGTCTGATCGAATCTGTCTCACTTTCAGCTTGTAGAGTGATTCCAATGTAGTTACCAGCTGTTTGAAAGATTCAAATGTCTCTGATTTGGATTTCAGAAACATCACCCAAGAGAATCTTGAGTAATCATCAGTGACTACATAGCAGTACAAATCACCAGCGATGCTTTTTGTGCTGAAAGGACCAAACAGATCCATGTGTAGAAGTTCGAGAGGCGGGTCAATGGAATTTACTTTCTTTGCCTTGTGAGACTTCTTGGTCTGTTTACCTTTCTTACACGCTACACAAAAATCCAGAAGTTGAAAATTCTTGACATTTACTCCATTCACTAAATCATTCTGGATCAGATGATTCATCTTCCGTGGATTGATGTGTCCCATTCTCCTATGCCAGGAGATTGAGTCCTTCTCTGTTGTCTTTGACAAGAAGCATTGAACTTTATGATCGGTTGTGGAGGCTTTTGATAGATCCAAGACATATAAGTCATTATATCTTGAAGCTGACATTAAGATTTTGTCCTTCGGGATAATGTAATCCTTCTTCAATACATAGCACTTCTTGTTGTAAAAAATAACTATGAATCCTTTGTCACAGATCTGGGAGACTGAAACTCTGAAAGCAAGTTATTCTGTAGTCGTTGAACGTAGTTGACCTTATCAAACTTGACTTTCTTGTTACCCACTTCGCCTTGAGCGGTGATGTATCCTCCTTTATTTCAGCAAATGATACATGTCCCCCTTTAATTTGTTTGACATTGAAAAGGAGAGACAGCTTCCCGGTCATGTGCCTAGACGCCCCACTATCAACAATCCAGGTATTTGTGATAGCACTGTAACGGACACCCTGCACATTAAAAGGAAATGACCAGTTTAGGTTTGGGACCCAAGCCTTAACTGGCTTGGGTGACCCAGAGGAATCACACATCAAAAACTCAACCCACTGTCATTTGAGGGTGAGGGCATATCATTCTTCTTATTGTTCTCATTATCAGACAATGGACTTGACTTTTCTTTCCATAAGCCAGTTTTGTGTAAGGCATGTTTGTGATAAACAGACGACTGGCTTACAGTTTGAACTTTAGGTTCATTAATTCTCTTTGGTGGAGTAATAGAACTCCTTTTCAAAGAACTTGGTTTTGTATCATAAAGTTCAATTTTCTGTCTGGGAGTTTGATAATAAGGACAGTTAGAAGAAATGTGTCCTCTCTTTCCACAACTGTAGCATGATCTCCCTTCTACATGTTGAGAAAACTGTTTATGTGGAGTTGAGTGTGATACAGGTGTGACATGAGTTTGGTTGGATTTGGTCACTACTCGTTTAGATGTTTCTGCTTCTTTAACAAAATTAATTGTTTGCACATTCTTAACATCTTTAGCCTTTAGTTTATTTGGACTTTGACGTGACGCACGTGTTTGGTTAACTGATTTGGTCATTTTGGGTTTAGAAGTAGACATGTGTAAACCTGACTTTCCATTAACCTTTTCAAATTGATTATCCAAATTTTCAATGGGCATCTTTCCTTTTGATTTTAAAGTAGACTCCTTCTGTTTAGTAACAGAGTTCACCGGCAGTGGAATCTGGATCACTAACCAGAGGAGTGGACACCACATGATCCTTAATTGGGTTGTTATTTACAGGTCTACATTTTGTATTTAACATGATCTCATGTGGTGGTGGAACTACTTGGTAACCCAAACCTTCCCCATTGGTTCGTTCTTTCACTAAGTTTTGTACTATGTGAGAAGAACTAGACCAACTATGCAGTTTTTGTTTTAATGAATTTACCTCGACTTCTAAAACTACTTTTTCTTTCTTTGTTTCCTCCAAAGAGTTTAAATAAAACTTTATATCATTAGCTTGATTAAAAGCAACAACCTCGGTTTCCCTTAGTTGTTTACCTAAAAGTTCTATTTTTTCTTTGTAACTGCACTCATTTTGTTTTAAAATACAATTAGCTTCTGTGCACTATTGTAAATCATTTACAAAGTTATCATTGTGGTCTAATAACCTGGCAAATTTCAAATCAATGCTTTCTTTAAATTTGTTACATTCAATACAAGCATGTTTTTCAAACAGTTGGTCTTTCGTACTTACCTGTGAAGAATCAGTTGAGTCAGCCATCAATGCAGAGTTAGACGCTTCGGATGCTGGAGATTCCGAACATGTCGTTCTAAGTTCTTCTTCAACCAGGTGATTTACCACATTCACAGCTTCTTCGTTATCTGACATTCCTTGTTCAAATGTGATTTCACCTTTACTCGCAGAGCCATCATCCAATCCCTCGACACAGGCAATGTTTGATTCACCCGGAGACACAAAACGGAAGGTCCAGTCCTGCCCTTCGTCACCTTGAGCAGTCAAGGCCCTTTTCTTTTTGCTTGAAGAGGTAGTTCCACTCCTGTCTTTGTCTTGACGGTTGAAGGTTGAGAACGGCTTTCCGTTACCTGTTTTCTAGGGCTTTACACATTCACGTTTGAAATGCCCCTTTTCACCACAATTAAAGCAGGTAACTTTGGTTTTGTCAAAACCAAAGGTTGCGTCTTTTGTGGCTACTAAATTCTGTCCTGTCTTTTTCACAAAATTTTTCGCCCTTCTGACAGCACTCGCCAAGGCCCACATGATATCCATTCTCTCTAGTTCATTTTCGTCCACCTGCTAGTAATCTTCATCTGCAAGGTGGCAATTACCAATCTTCCCTGCAACTAGACCATCATAGGAATGGACAACAGCTGTTAGAAGATCCATATGCTCCTTTGCAACTTCCACTGTGATATTACCGAGATTCTCGGTCTTCAACTTAGTAGCATTGGCTTCAGGTACTATATATTAGGTGCAAGATGACCCTGACGTTTCTGGTCCTGAAGCAGTGGTTTGGGAAGGAGCTGCGGAACTGGACACGAACGCTGTTTGAAATGGTGCTCCTGAACCAGTTGGAGTGGGAACTGAGTTATATAATGAAGGATTCTGAACGTAAGATCCTTTCTTTGACTTGTACTTCATTCTCAGTTCCTCCTCCCTTAACTTCAAGATGAAGTCATTTATGTCCAACGTAATAAGTATGTCGTTTTGTCTCAAGTTGGACACAAATGAATCCCATTTCTCAGGCAGCCCATCTGCAAAGCTTGAAACTTTATCTTCCATAGATGTCGTTACCCCATGAGTGTGTAGCTCACTCATAAGATGGTAGAACCTGTCGATAATGTCATCCAAGCTCTCGTTTCCTATAGGAGAGAAATTATCGAACTCCTTCTTGAGAGCCTTAGCCTTCAGTGCCTTTAACGTTGCATTCCCTTCGTACCTCTTCTCTAATGCATCCGACAATTATTTGGCCTGCTTGTTCTTAGAAAATTGCTGAAAGATGTATTTCGGGATTGACTAAGTTAGCAGAGCATAAACTTTCTTCTCAACATTGTAGAGAATCTTCTGAGCCTCGCTCATTCCACCCAAAGTCAACTTTACTCCATTTGCACTTACTGGCATAGTGTAACCAGTCTCTATAGAAGTCCAGAGATTTGGATCCACTCCATTTAGGTAAATCTCGAACCGCTGTTTCCATTGTGGATAGTCATCCAATGTTATAAGCTTCGTCGGTTTATTACGATTTCCAACCTCATTCTCCAGAAGCATAAGGTTCTGGATGCGTGAGTCCTTCCCGGCAGTAAATGCTGAAAACTGATCTTCCATTTGTATGAACTTTGTACTTTGAGAACAGGAAACTTCAATCGTGCGAATGAACAATGCGTATGGATCACTTGTGCGAATGAAGAATGCGAATGAATTCAATCGTGCGATTGGATTCAGTCATGCGTATGGACAAGGCGAATGGACTCAAACGACTGAAGTGGTTCAGTCGTGCGAATGAAGGATGCGACTGGGGTTTAGTCGTGCGTATGAAGTGTGCGAATTGGTTCAATCATACGAATGAGCTATTCGTTTGACTGAAGGCTGTTGTTTTTGCAAAATGTTGATGCATGTATGTCCCTAGATCATGATTTGTAATGTAATGAATCTTGTCTGTCTGATTTCGATGTAATTGTATTGATTAATGAAATGACATGAATTGTTTGTTACTTGTGATGTTTAATATTTCATTAATGAGTCGTGATTGAATTGATTGGGTTTATGATTGTTTGAATGGTTGCACATTATGTTACATTAATTAAAACATTCAAACTTAACTTAATGAAGTTCTCATGCGAATGGCCCATGCGAATGGACCACACGCATGAATAACTTCATACGACTGACTCAATCGCACGACTGAACCAGGAGACTGGATCAGTCGTATGATTGACTCATAAGATTGACTCAATCGCACGACTGAACACTCAGTCGTGCGGATGAATCAACCGCATGGTTCAATCGCACGACTGAACCATACTTATGGCCCAGTCGCACGATTGAACAATACTAACCTATAAATAGACCCAATTCGTGGAAAAACGTAAGCATTCATCCCATTACAATTCCAGACGTACCCTAGCCGTCCAGAGACCTCCCAAATCGTTCTCCAAGTTCACAGAACACATTAGATCGATTCCTAATCGATTTCTAACGTTGGATTCAATTCTTGATTGATTCTTCGTGTGTTCTCACTGATTGGATCGCCAATCAAATAGGATTCGCACTATTTGAGTTGGTTTAACACGCTAATCACTAGGTATTTCGTTCAAATACCAGGTCCTAACAAGTGGTATCAGAGCCGGTTACTGCTGGAATGATCTAACAATCATTCTAGCAACCCGAGCTCTTGATTTCTGGATCCAATTTCAGATCTTGACGTTAAACCCACTTCGTGTTCTTCGTGTTTTGCTCGGATTTGGTAACGTGTGTTGGTTTTATGTTAAAATCGAACTCGAAACCACGTTCCTATCACCCTTGCGAATCTGATGATGTCTACTTTGTTTCGGTTCATGTTGAATTCGTCAGATTAGGGTTTTGGGCAGCCCTGACGGCTGCACATCTGAAAATCTGCATGCAGACCCGTTCATGCGACTGGGCCATACGAATGGACCATTCGTACGACTGGGCCATATGAATGGACCATTCGTACGACAGGACCATGCTAATGGACCAGTCGTGCGACTGGACCAGTCGTATGTTCAGTCGTGCGACTGGACCTGTCGTATGTTCAATCGCACGAATGGACCATCCGCATTGACTCATCCGCATTTGTTCCAGACTATTAAAAAAAAAAGTCTGGAACTGCCTCTTGCACAGATTTGAAGATGAGCAAAGCACATTCACCCTGCGGTTCTTTTGTCAAACAAGTTCGATGTATACCCCATTATTCGTCGGACCTCTAGAATAGGTGAATGTATTTGGAACACGAAAGAGAGAAGAGAAGATGTCAGCAGTCAGTGCTGATTTTGTGGGGTAGTCAGGGGCATCTGACTATTTATGGGCCAACCAAGTTATATTTATCCGCACAGAGAGGATTCTCATTCTTAGGGGAATCTATGTATAGAGAAATTGAAGACGCAATCAGAAAGTGATGATGTGAGCAGGTTTCCGATGAAGAATCTACATGCATGCTGATTTGTTTGATATTGTCAGCTGTGGATTGGAACCTTCAACCTTTTGCCCAATACACCGTATGAAGACGCCAAAGGAGCACAATGTTTATATATTGGGATATGCTGAATGTGAGGGGGAATTTCTGCAGGTGTTAATGTTAATCAGGTTAACCTGTGTGAAGATTGAAGCAATGGAAAACTGTTCATGTCATTATCTGGAAAAATCAGTCATTATCTGGAAAAATCAGTCATATGGGGAATCTTGATGCTGTGATGGTGTTCTACAAAGTAAACGAAAGCTATTGTGCCTAAATTCATTTTCAGGGATATTGTAGCAACCTAACGGATCGACAACGTTGGCTAATATGGTTTTCGTTTGATTCTATTGACAACCAGAGCAAAGATTGACTGAAGATTGTAAGAGGGGTTATCTACTATTCGCAAGCAACGTCCAAGGGGGAATTTGTTGGAGCATATATTGTCATATATAGTGTGTCCGTCGCTTGTCGAATAGTCTAGACTTAATGTAATAAACCTGATATGTTGTAAACACATGAAACTGGGTCATTCGCAGGAGCATATGCGAATGAGACTCAGTCGTGCGACTGAGCCTTATTAATGGGCCAGTCGTGCGACTGAGAGATGCAATTGGGTCATTCGTAAGACTGAACCATAAGTATGGTCCAGTCGCACGATTGAACCATACGCATGGTCCAATCGCACGAATGGGCCCAGTCGTATCTAATATGGGCCGAAGCCTATATATACCAGTTTCAGTGTGTAGAGAGATTAAGGGTTTGGGGAGGGAGTTTGCCTGGAGCCTAGGGCTGCCGGATGAGAGGGGAGATCATGCTCGATCTCCCCTTGCCAAGAGTCTTGATTCTTATGTTGTAACGAGCTTGTAATCATTAGGTTTTATCAATGAAACCATTATATTATAGTTTGTGTTATTGATTGTCTCTTGGTTTTTGCTGTTGTTTATCCTTCCGTCAAGAACATGCTCGGATGTTTACCGATCCAGGTCCTAACACAAAATCGAAGGTTTTTGACACTTTGACACAAAAACATGATTTTTCAAGAACCAAAATCTGCCGTATGCCGAAAAACGTAAACTTTGAGACCTGGAGACGTCGAAAACACTGTTTTACTAAAAAAATAACTCCTTTGAATGAAAAACGTGATTTTTACACCGAGACTAATCGAATCACACGCAAAATCAAGAGCCAAAGCTCTGATACCACTTGTCAGGACCGTGTACGTACGGAATACTAACTGATAATGCGTGAAACCAGATCAAATAGTGCGGAATCCTATTTGATTAGTGATCCAATCAGTGAGAACGTGATGTGCTCCAAATTATACATAAAAATCCTATCAAAAGCACATTAATTATTCCTTAATATCTTCCTTAAAATGATGAAAATGTACTTAAAAGTGTTAAATTGTGTTTTCAGGTGTTTAAAAGGGCAAGATGGACAAAAGGAGTGTATTTAACAAGAAATTGAAGTGATCCGAGCTTTGGACTCCAAGCATGGGGCCGTGCCTCATTAAGCACGCCCCCATGCCTTACCAGAAACACACCCTCGTGCTTGGACATCTGACAAGGACAAAAGTACTGTCTCCTAAAAGTAGACACGGGGCCGTGCCCCATAAGGCACGGGGCCGTGCCCCACCTCCAACACGGGGTCGTGCCCCATTTAGCACGGGGCCGTGCCCGACACAACCTGCATGTACGAGCCGACCAACTTTCGTAAGCATTGTACTAGCACGGGGCCGTGCCTTTTAGGCACGGGGCCGTGCTTAAACACTCCGGAAATCCTATAAATAGAAGCCTAAGCTCACCATGTTTGGCAAGCTTTGGTGGGAGAGTTACTCTGCTGAATTATCTCGGGAATCAAGACTTCAATATCATTCGGAGGCTCGGGAGGTGCATACAACACTTGGAAGAAGCTTGGGATCACCTAAACGTCATCCATTGTGGATTATCGGTTTGATTGTTCCATTTCACTGATGATCACTTATCTATCTTCTTTGTTATCTGTTGTTATGTTAAAGCTCATCATGCTCTAAACTCTATTTATCATCCTAATGGAATGAAACTTATGTAATTTGTGATGAACTAATGGTGTGATAAATATTATATTAATGTTATGGTTGTCTTGGGAAAACTATTGATGGGTAGCATCTATATTTGAACGGGAAGTTATAACTTTATGGTTTGTGATTGTGATTGTCATACAAGGTTGAAAACCGTATGATTAACTTTCATTCGCGAAACCGGTCTTCATAATAAATCCATAGCAAATGAACTAGAAATGGTTATTAGAAATCATATCACTTTAACATTCTGATCATTTGCGGGTTCCCTTTTATTAGTTCGGAAACTTCAGTAATTGTTACGGTTTTCTAAAATTAATGGTATGTTAGGAAGGAACCTGATCAACTCTCTTTTTAACATTAAATTATGTTTTCAGAAATCGTATGTCAAATAGGACACAAAAGATTCACCTACATTATTAGGGCTTTGATCTGAGCAGTAAACTCAGCCTGACAGGATCAAGTCACTACGGCAGCAGGATAGACGAGAAATCGCACCGGCTCATCTTTATAAACATTAACATAATTACATTAATCAATATCTTTAAATCACATCACCAATTCATCACAATTACATAAGTGGAGTCTAATTAGGATGATAACTTTTATTCCCTGGTTTTAAATCCAAACGCTTCAAATCTTAGTTTATTTTCTTTTTATTATTGTTTACTTTTAAACCCTAAAAATCTTTCCAATACAAATTATCACTTTCTTTAACAAAAACAAAATCTGATAGTCAAACATCAAGTTTGTTGAGTAGGCTAGGTGTGTCCACGGTTTGATACGCGGTTCTTACCAACACTATATTACCACACGACAGGTACACTGCCTTTTATGTGTGTGGTTTAGTATTAGTAACAACCAATTAAAACTGAATCTGTGCAATAAATCTTTATCAAATATATATACTATCTGCACCCCATCAAGTTTTTGGCGCCGTTGCCGGGGACACAAGGCAGTTTGAAAGATAAACTAAATTTTTGACTATCTTGCATATAACTTGTTAATATATTTTTGTTTAAACTTCATTTTCATTTTTAGGTAGTTTGCCTTAGTTAGTTTAGTTATTTTTGCCTGATTTATTTTAAGCCTTAGTTAGTTTATGCTTCCTTAAGTTAGTGTATGTCCGATTCGTCTAGTTCTGAACTTGTTCCGCCTCTTCCGGAACCCGAACGACTTTTCCGTCAAAGATTGCGCAAAAGATCACAACAAGAAGCACCAGTCATTAAAGAAGACATTTTGGAAGATACACCATCCGAAGAAGACATGGCTAACCAAGACGAGGAAATGAAGATGACACACTATGCCACACCGTCAATAGATGGTTATGAGTCTAGTGTTGTCCAACCAGCAATAGCGGCCAACAATTTCGAGATTAAGTCTAGTATTATCCAACTTGTAGAAAACTCTGTTCACTTCCATGGGTTACAAGACGAAGATCCTAATGCTCACATCTCACGATTCCTTCGTATCTGTGCGACCTTCAAAATCAATAACTGTTCAGACGACGCCATTCGACTAAGACTTTTTCCATTTTCACTTCGAGGCCGAGCCATCGATTGGCTTGATTCACTTCCGCCTGGTTCCATCACCACATGGGCAGGAATGGCTGAACAATTCCTTTTGAAATACTTTCCACCCGATCGTACTGCCAAACTAAGAAGCAGCATCACAAGTTTCTGCCAAGACGACGATGAATCATTACACGCAGCATGGGAGAGATATAAAAGTCTCCTTCGGAGATGCCCACATCACGAACTTGATCTGTGGCTGCAGTGTCAAACCTTTTACGATGCGATCAGCGGAGCCCACAAGCAAGCAGTAGACCAAAGTGCGGGAGGAGATTTTGGAAGTGTCACGCCAACAGAAGCATATCAAGCCTTAGAAAGAGCAGCTAAGAAGAGCTTTGCTTACAATCCTTTAAGAACCAAACCCAGTTCTAAAGGTATTCATCAAGTAGACTCTGAAACCCTAATTGCAGCCCAATTAGAAGCTCTAACCAAAAAATTTGAACAATTGCAAAGCGAGCTAAAGAAAACTCCAACACGATGCAACACATGTGGAAATTCACACAAGACCAACAAATGCCCACAAGGCGTTATGATGGTTGAAGATGTTGACTACGTAGGAGGCCCAAACAACTCATACAATTCAAATTGGAGAAACAACTCGAATTACAGAGATGTTGGCAGTAACCAACAATCATCTGGATTCAACCGAAGGCCACCTTACCAACAACAGAAACCACCATACCAAGGTCCAAGCAATAGTAACCAAGACCGTGGAGCATCATCAATGGAAGACTTACTGCAGCAATTGTTGTTAACCACACAAGCCACAGATGAGTACATCCGGAAATCTGATCGAAGAAATGAGGAGAGGTTCCAAAGAAACGAAGCTGACATCAAAAGCAACAAAGCATCATTACAGACCATAGAGCACCAAGTAGGTCAAATAGCACAACAACTCTCTGAAAGACCTCAAGGAGCTTTGCCCAGCAACACTGTGACAAATCCTAATGCTCAAGTCAAAGCCATCACCACAAGGAGTGGCAAAACCACTCAAGGTGATGCACCCGCATTACAACCCATCCTTGAAGAAGTAGAAACTGAAACTCCAAGTAATGCGAGTGATAAGCAAAAGCAACCTGTTATTATTGAAGAACCAGCAAAGAAATATGTTCCACCACCACCTTATGTTCCACCACCTCCATATCCAGGTCGTTTGAGACAACAAAGAATGGAGGCACAATATGGCAAATTCCTTGGGTTGTTCAAGCAACTCCACATCAATCTGCCCTTGGTGGAGGCCTTAGCACAAATGCCAAACTACGCTAAGTTTCTAAAAGGTGTCTTGTCAAACAAAAAGAAGCTGGAAGAGTTATCACACGTAGTTTTGAATGAGGAATGCTCTACAGTTCTTCAAAACAAACTACCTCAAAAGATGACTGATCCAGGAAGTTTCACCATACCTTGCCTAATAGGAAATCTTTCTGTCAGTAATGCGTTAGCTGATTTAGGTGCTAGCATTAACCTTATGCCTTATGCGGTTTTTGAAAAATTAAACCTAGGTGAGCCTAGACCTACCCGTATGAGCATCCAGTTAGCTGACTGTTCTGTCAAATATCCGAGGGGCATCGTTGAAAATCTCTTAGTTAAAATTGACAAATTTGTATTTCCCGTTGATTTTGTGATCCTAGACATGGATGAGGACAAAAATGTTCCTCTTATCCTAGGTCGACCTTTCTTAGCGACTGCTCGAGCCCTCAATGATGTTTGTACAGGCAAACTCATGCTTAGAGTAGACTAGGAGGAAGTAACTTTCGATATAGGCCAATCCATAAGCCGTCATTTGAAGGAAGTAACTTTCGATACAGGCAAACTCATGCTTGCGATTCGATCATAAGCCGTCATTTGAAGGAAGCCCTTCAAAATGAAGCTTGCAATACTCAATTAATAGAAGTCACAATCACCGAACCCATCTGTGAGAACCAAACCATTCCAAGACTTGAAGTTGATGAAACATCATTTCATGAAGAAGCATTTGAGATCATTGAGCAAGACTTAGAACCAAAAGCCAAACCTTCTATCGAAGACCCTCCAGTCTTAGAGCTCAAAGAACTTCCATCTCATCTCGAATACGCTTTTCTTATCCGCCTTATCAATTGATGAGAAGAACAAATTGCTCAATGTGCTTAAGGCACACAAACGAGCAATTGCATGGAAAATCATGGATATCAAGGGAATCAATCCGTCCTTTTGCACTCATAAAATATTGATGGAGGAGAACTTCAAATCCGTCATTCAACCTCAAAGACGTTTAAACCCGAGCATGCAAGAGGTGGTGAAGAAAGAAGTAATCAAACTGCTAGATGCCGGTTTGATTTACCCTATTTCTGATTCGCCTTGGGTCAGTCCCGTCCAAGTTGTTCCAAAGAAAGGAGGAATGACTGTTGTAACTAACGAGAAGAATGAGCTTATTCCCACTCGTACGGTTACAGGATGGAGAGTTTGCATAGACTATCGCAAACTCAATGACGCCACAAGGAAAGATCACTTCCCTCTTCCTTTCATCGACCAAATGCTTGAGAGATTGTTTGGAAAAATGTTCTATTGTTTCCTGAATGGTTTCTCAGGTTATTTTCAAATTCCTATTGCTCCCAAAGATCAAGAAAAGACAACATTCACCTGTCCATATGGCACATTTGCTTATCGGCAAATGCCCTTTGGATTGTATAATGCTCCTGCTACATTTCAAAGATGCATGGTAGCAATTTTTGATGACATGATTGAACACTCAATGAAAGTTTTCATGGATGATTTCTCCATCTTTGGAAACTCATTTGAGCAATGTCTTGAAAACCTGGAAAAGATGCTAGTTAGATGTGAAGACTCCAACCTTGTTTTAAATTGGGAAAAGTGCCACTTCATGGTTACGGAAGGAATAGTGTTAGGACACAAAATCTCTCGAGCGGGGCTTGAAGTCGATCAAGCCAAAGTCGACACTATTTCTAAACTTCCGCATCCCACAACCGTGAAAGACATCAGAAGTTTTCTAGGACATGCAGGATTCTACCGTCGTTACATTAGAGATTTTTCAAAAATCACTCGACCAATTACTCAACTTCTGGAGAAAGACGCGAAATTTGTATTTTCTGATGAATGCATTAGTGCATTCAAATTGCTTATGGAGAGATTGGTAACTGCTCCAATCATGGTTTCCCCAGATTGGACACTACCATTTGAACTCATGTGCGATGCAAGCGATTTCGTGGTAGGAGCTGTCTTAGGACAAAGGAAAGACAAGCAATTTCACCCAATTCATTATGCGAGCAAAACCCTAAACGACGAGCAAGAAAACTACACTACCACCGAAAAAGAACTTCTTGCGGTAGTTTTCGCATTCGATAAATTCCGCTCGTATCTCATCCTTTCAAAGACAATTGTTTACACCGATCATGAAGCCCTTCGTTATTTGTTCAACAAACAAGATACAAAGCCGAGATTGATTCGTTGGATTCTTCTGCTTCAAGAATTTGATATCAAAATTCGTGATAAGAAAGGAGCGGAAAATCTAGCGGCTGATCATTCTCGCGTCTTGAGGATTCAAGTCCTTCACAAACTGAGGAAGCCAAAATAAACGACAATTTTCCTCATGAATTCCTTATGCACATTCAATCCTCAATCAATGAACATCCTTGGTTCGCCGATTTTGCAAATTACTTAGCAAGCGGAATCCTTCTCAAAGGAATGACTTATCAGCAAAAGAAGAAGTTCTTTACTGATATCATCATTACTATTGGGAGGAACCCGTATCTGATCAGAATCGATGCAGACCAACTCATTCGAAGATGCGTATACGGAAGTGAAGCAGAACAAATTCTAAGGCACTATCATGAAGGACCCACAGGAGGACACCATGGAGCAACCTTAACAGCCAAGAAAGTATTCGACTTTGGATTTTACTGGCCCATGATTTTCAAAGATGCTCATAACATGGTACGCACCTGTGATGCATGTCAAAGAGCAACCAATATCTCAACACGGGATGAGATGCCTCAGAAAACCAGTTCAAGTATGCGAGATATTTGATATATGGGGTATTGATTTCATGGGCCATTCCCGGTGTCATTTGCAATCGTTACATCTTGGTAGCAGTTGATACGTTCAAAATGGGCTGAAGCTCAAGCCCTGCTACTAATGATGCCAGGAATGTTGTCAAATTCCTTAAGAAACTATTTCTCGTTTTGGTGCCCCCAAGCTTTGATTAGTGACTGAGGAACTCATTTCTGTAACAATCAGCTTGAAAGAGCAATGCACGTTATGGAGTTCACCATCGCTTTACAACTGCTTACCATCCACAGAATGGGCAGCCGAAGTACTATCAATGTCCTTGAAGACATCACCTTGCAATACAAATGAAGAAAAGACTAGGTCAAAATCCAAGGACTGATCTACCAAGTTAGATGATGCATTATGGGCTTTTCGAATAGCCTATAAGACTCCCATCGGCACAACACCGTTTAAACTAGTTTATGAGAAGTCGTGTCATCTACCTGTAGAACTAGAGCACAAGGCCTTTTGGGCACTTAAAGCAGCAAACCTGGACCAAGACCTTGCAGGAAAGAATCGATTCCTACAAATTCACGAATTGGAGGAATTGAGGGAACAAGCGTACGAAAACGCTAGGGTTTACAAAGAAAAGACAAGGAAATTCCCTGACGCTCGATTAAAGAGCACAAAACAATTTCATGTGGGAGAACGTGTCTTACTGTCTAACTCTCGTTTAGTTTATTTCCCGGAAAACTGAAATCACGTTGGTCTGGACCTCATACGATCAAAAACGTGTTTCTGAATGGTGCCATTGAAATTTACAACCACGCAAGTTTAAGTTTCAAAGTAAATGGTCATCATTTGAAACCGTATAACGATGGACCAACCAAGATTCCTTCGAAGGAATTAAACCTCCACCCCAACGAAAACTAAGTGTGGAGAAGGGTCATGCCGAAGACCCGAAACTTAAACGCGGCACCTGTACATAAATTTTTCCCACTTTTTAGCAATTTTTAGGACTTCACAAGCACAAGCACGGGGCCGTGCCTCATCAAGCACGCCCCCGTGTCTCTGACAAAATTTTTCCACGATCTCCGACGACTCTGGAACGTTGCAGGTCAAATTTAAGACAATTTCTGACAAGCACGGGCCCGTGCCTAGCCAACCACGCCCCCGTGTTCACTTTTCACGACCTATGTATAAATACCACACTTGTTCCATTTTTTCATCACACTCATTCCTGCTAAAAAACGTTTGAAAAAATGAAAGAATCAAGTCACGGAAGCTCAAACTGGAATCCTGCGAAGAAACCCCGTTCTGAAACGCGAGAGCCAACGACTCAAGAATATTTCTTTAAAATGCATGAACTAATCAAGCAATTGACAGAAATGAACCTCGTTGCTTCCCAACCCTTAGCTGAACTTATCCAAAAAGTTCAACAGATGAGCGAGGAACTCATTTCCATTAGCCAGCAGCCTGCGGAATTGAGCAACCGCACTTCTCACTCCCTGCCATGCCAACCTTCCACAAGAAATGTGTGGAGGTTTCTTTTAGAAGCATTCCGTGATGTGTTAAGTGCGTGTTGCGTTGCGCGTTAAAGAGTCTGGTTTTGCTGTTTCAGATTCTCGGCTTTTAACGTATCGTGTAACCGTAGGATCCTAGGGAATGTAATTTTCAATTTGGCTTGTGTTATTTAACTATAGGACTATTTTCGTATCTTTTCTGATGATTTGGAAGTGATAAAACTTAACCGGGAAAATTACATAACGCGCGAAACTAAAAAACGGAACAACAAAAGACTGAAACCGAACTCTAACACATGAACACGGCCCCGTGCTCAAAGAGGCACGCCCCGTGTTCGACAAAAAATGACACCACCTGATATTTTTCAGCTTTTTGTCTTGTTTCCCATCAATTTTGCATGATAAAAAACCAAACTAATGTGCCTGCAAAGTCGTATCCACTTTCAGTTCCATCTTGTTTTCCATTTTCCTTTCATCTTTTCAAGTGTTCTTGCAGAGTATATTGGCCAAGAGGTTAGTATAGTAATTCCTATGATTATGAAAGTCATTTACATGTAGTTAGGTGATTAGGTCTCTAAACAACCGAAATCCTAGCAATTATGTGTAAACACTTGTTCTTAAACGTGTTATGGAATGATGAATGCTTTTAACCTACTTGTTCATGTTTATTCTTGTAGTAGATTAGTGTTAAATTAGTGTGTTTAGTTAGATATTAGTATGTTTAGTTAGTTAGTTAGTTAGTTGTTTTCTTTTATTGTTAACAAGACTATCTTCATAATTCGTGGTGAAACCTTTGTTAATCATGTTCAAGTTACAAGAATTCTCAAGTGATGTAAAACAATATATATTTTGAGTATCTTGAATTATTAATAAATGATTAAAATGTTAAAGTATAATCTTTGATTTTTAAAGCAAGAAAATGTTAAACCCATGCTTAATCAACGATTTACAAACAAAACCACGATTGCTCGAGTCAAGATTACATGCCTAAACATGTTAACCGCACCCCCACGTTTTACAAAGCGCACCCCCATGTTCAAAAATTTTTCCTTGGATGATAAATTCTTAACTATTTTTGAACATAAATTGAATCATTATGATGTTATGTCTTGAAAAACATATGATTTTCACTAACATCATGAAACTGCTTAAGAAATTTGTTTTGTCTAGATTAACTTATTTTTAAAATTTCAGGATCATGGATCATCCCTACTTACATTTTGGGAAAAGTGCCACTTCATGGTTACGGAAGGAATAGTGTTAGGACACAAAATCTCTCGAGCGGGGCTTGACGTCGATCAAGCCAAAGTCGACACTATTTCTAAACTTCCGCATCCCACAACCGTGAAAGACATCAGAAGTTTCCTAGGACATGCAGGATTCTACCATCGTTTCATCAAAGATTTCTCAAAAATCGCTCGACCAATGACTCAACTTCTGGAGAAAGATGCGCAATTCGTATTTTCTGATGAATGCATTAGTGCATTCAAATTGCTTAAGGAGAGACTGATAACTGCTCCAATCATGGTTTCTCCAGATTAGACGCTACCATTTGAACTCATGTGCGACGCAAGCGATTTCGCGGTAGGTGCTGTATTAGGACAGAGGAAAGGCAAGATTTCACCCAATTCATTATGCAAGCAAAACCCTAAACGACGCACAAGAAATCTACACTACCACCGAAAAAGAACTTCTTGCGGTAGTTTTCGCATTCGACAAATTCCACTCGTATCTCATCCTTTCAAAAACAATTGTTTACACCGATCATGCAGCCCTTCGTTATTTGTTCAACAAACAAGATGCAAAACTGAGATTGATTCGTTGGATTCTTCTGCTTCAAGAATTTGATATCGAAATACGTGATAAGAAAGGAGCGAAAAATCTAGCGGCTGATCATCTCTCGCGTCTTGAGGATTCAAGTCCTTCACAAACTGAGGAAGCCAAACTAAACGACCATTTTCCTCACGAATTCCTTATGCATATTCAATCCTCAATCGATGAACATCCTTGGTTCGCCGATCTTGCAAATTACTTAGCAAGCGGAATCCTTCTCAAGGAATGACTTATCAGCAAAGAGAAGTTCTTTACTGATATCAAACATTACTATTGGGGAGGACCCGTATCTGTTTAGAATCGGGTGCAGACCACTCATTCGAAGATGCGTATATACGGAGGTGAAGCAAACCAAAATGTAGAGCATTTACTGTCGGGAAGGACTCACGCATCCAGAACCTTATGCTTCTAGAGAATGAGGTTGGAAATCGTAATAAACCGACGAAGCTTATAACATTGGATGACTATCCACAATGGAAACAGCGGTTCGAGATTTAGCTAAATGGAGTGGATCCAATCTCTGGACTTCTATAGAGACTGGTTACACTATGCCAGTAAGTGCAAATGGAGTAAAGTTGACTTTGGGTGGAATGAGCGAGGCTCAGAAGATTCTCTACAATGTTGAGAAGAAAGTTTATGCTCTGCTAACTTAGTCAATCCCGAAATACATCTTTCAGCAATTTTCTAAGAACAAGCAGGCCAAATAATTGTGGGATGCATTAGAGAAGAGGTACGAAGGGAATGCAACGTTAAAGGCACTGAAGGCTAAGGCTCTCAAGAAGGAGTTCGATAATTTCTCTCCTATAGGAAACGAGAGCTTGGATGACATTATCGACAGGTTCTACCATCTTATGAGTGAGCTACACACTCATGGGTAACGACATCTATGGAAGATAAAGTTTCAAGCTTTGCAGATGGGCTGCCTGAGAAATGGGATTCATTTGTGTCCAACTTGAGACAAAACGACATACTTATTACGTTGGACATAAATGACTTCATCTTGAAGTTAAGGGAGGAGGAATTGAGAATGAAGTACAAGTCAAAGAAAGGATCTTACGTTCAGAATCCTTCATTATATAACTCAGTTCCCACTCCAACTGGTTCAGGAGCACCATTTCAAACAGCGTTCGTGTCCAGTTCCGCAGCTCCTTCCCAAACCACTGCTTCAGGACCAGAAACGTCAGGGTCATCTTGCACCTAATATATAGTACCGATGAATAATACTAAGTATAAGACGAGATCTACTAATATCACAGTGGAAGTTGCAAAGAGAGCATATGGATCTACAGCTGTTGTATACTTTCATAACTAGAGCTATGACATTGACCTTGAACATACTATTGCAGACTGAAAATATACAAGACAGGAACTAATGATCATAAGAATGATATCTATTGACATCTATGAGTAATGTAAAAGACAACAAATTTTAGAACAATGAGTCAAACCTAACAAAGCAGCTTCAACAGCTTTGTCCAATGACAAAAGAAACCACCTAGATGAAGTTACTAGCATACAAATGAACTGAGAGAATGGATATCATGCTTGGCTGCTGTCAGAAGGGCGAAAATGTGAAAAAGACAGGACATTTAGTAGCCAAAAGACGTTTGGTTTTGACAAAACGTTACTAATGTGTGAAAGCATTTCAAACGTGAATGTGTAAACCCTAGAAAACAGTAACGGAAAGCCGTTCTCAACCTTCAACCGTCAAAACAAAGACAGGAGTGGAACTACCTCTTCAAGCAAAAAGAAAGGGCCTTGACTGCTCAAGGTGACGAAGGGCAGGACTGGACCTTCCGTTTTGTGTCTCGGGTGAATCAAACATTGCCTGTGTCGAGGGATTGGATGATGGCTCTGCGAGTAAAGGTGAAATCACATTTGAACAAGGAATGTCAGATAACGAAGAAGCTGTGAATATGGTAAATCACCTGGTTGAAGAAGAACTTAGAACGACATGTTCGGAATCTCCAGCATCCGAAGCGTCTAACTCTGCATTGATGGCTGACTCAACTGATTCTTCACAGGTAAGTACGAAAGACCAACTGTTTGAAAAACATGCTTGTATTGAATGTAACAAATTTAAAGAAAGCATTGATTTGAAATTTGCCAGGTTATTAGACCACAATGATAACTTTGTAATGATTTACAATAGTGCACAGAAGCTAATTGTATTTTAAAACAAAATGAGTGCAGTTACAAAGAAAAAATAGAACTTTTAGGTAAACAACTAAGGGAAACCGAGGTTGTTGCTTTTAATCAAGCTAATGATATAAAGTTTTATTTAAACTCTTTGGAGGAAACAAAGAAAGAAAAAGTAGTTTTAGAAGTCGAGGTAAATTCATTAAAACAAAACTGCATAGTTGGTCTAGTTCTTCTCACATAGTACAAAACTTAGTGAAAGAACGAACCAATGGGGAAGGTTGGGGTTACCAAGTAGTTCCACCACCACATGAGATCATGTTAAATACAAAATGTAGACCTGTAAATAACAACCCAATTAAGGATCATGTGGTGTCCACTCCTCTGGTTAGTGATCCAGATTCCACTGCCGGTGAACTCTGTTACTAAACAGAAGGAGTCTACTTTAAAATCAAAAGGAAAGATGCCCATTGAAAATTTGGATAATCAATTTGAAAAGGTTAATGGAAAGTCAGGTTTACACATGTCTACTTCTAAACCCAAAATGACCAAATCAGTTAACCAAACACGTGCGTCACGTCAAAGTCCAAATAAACTAAAGGCTAAAGATGTTAAGAATGTGCAAACAATTAATTTTGTTAAAGAAGCAGAAACATCTAAACGAGTAGTGACCAAATCCAACCAAACTCATGTCACACCTGTATCACACTCAACTCCACATAAACAGTTTTCTCAACATGTAGAAGGGAGATCATGCTACAGTTGTGGAAAGAGAGGACACATTTCTTCTAACTGTCCTTATTATCAAACTCCCAGACAGAAAATTGAACTTTATGATACAAAACCAAGTTCTTTGAAAAGGAGTTCTATTACTCCACCAAAGAGAATTAATGAACCTAAAGTTCAAACTGTAAGCCAGTTGTCTGTTTATCACAAACAGGCCTTACACTAACTGGCTTATGGAAAGAAAAGTCAAGTCCATTGTCTGATAATGAGAACAATAAGAAGAATGATATGCCCTCACCCTCAAACGGACAGTGGGTTGAGTTTTTGATGTGTGATTCCTCTGGGTCACCCAAGCCAGTTAAGGCTTGGGTCCCAAACCTAAACTGGTCATTTCCTTTTAATGTGCAGGGTGTCCGTTACAGTGCTATCACAAATACCTGGATTGTTGATAGTGGGGCGTCTAGGCACATGACCGGGAAGCTGTCTCTCCTTTTCAATGTCAAACAAATTAAAGGGGGACATGTATCATTTGCTGAAATTAAAGGAGGATACATCACCGCTCAAGGCGAAGTGGGTAACAAGAAAGTCAAGTTTGATAAGGTCAACTACGTTCAACGACTACAGAATAACTTGCTTTCAGAGTTTCAGTCTCCCAGATCTGTGACAAAGGATTCATAGTTATTTTTTACAACAAGAAGTGCTATGTATTGAAGAAGGATTACATTATCCCGAAGGACAAAATCTTAATGTCAGCTTCAAGATATAATGACTTATATGTCTTGGATCTATCAAAAGCCTCCACAACCGATCATAAAGTTCAATGCTTCTTGTCAAAGACAACAGAGAAGGACTCAATCTCCTGGCATAGGAGAATGGGACACATCAATCCACGGAAGATGAATCATCTGATCCAGAATGATTTAGTGAATGGAGTAAATGTCAAGAATTTTCAACTTCTGGATTTTTGTGTAGCGTGTAAGAAAGGTAAACAGACCAAGAAGTCTCACAAGGCAAAGAAAGTAAATTCCATTGACCTGCCTCTCGAACTTCTACACATGGATCTG
The DNA here is from genome assembly GCA_025215565.1 of Flaveria ramosissima. NCBI lineage: Eukaryota > Viridiplantae > Streptophyta > Magnoliopsida > Asterales > Asteraceae > Flaveria > Flaveria ramosissima. The sequence continues at coordinate 59,074,912 of CM046041.1, read as the reverse complement.
TTTGGTCCTTTCAGCACAAAAAGCATCGCTGGTGATTTGTACTGTTATGTAGTCACTGATGATTACTCAAGATTCTCTTGGGTGATGTTTCTGAAATCCAAATCAGAGACATTTGAATCTTTCAAACAGCTGGTAACTACATTGGAATCACTCTACAAGCTGAAAGTGAGACAGATTCGATCAGACAATGGCACGGAGTTCAAGAACCAGTGGATGGAGGCGTTCTGCAAAGAGAAAGGAATTGTACACCAGTTCACATCTGCCTACACTCCATAAATGAACGGAGTTGCTGAACAAAAGAACAAGAGTTTGATAGAGACAGCAAGAACGATGCTAGCCGACTCGAAACTGCCTATCCAATTTTGGAACGAGGCTGTTTCCAATGCATGTTACACCCTCAATCGAGTCTTAGTGGTCAAACGACATGGGAAAACATGTTATGAGCTGCTCCAGCGACGTAAACCCAACTTGGAGTATCTAGAACCGTTTGGCGCACAGTGCATGCTGCTGAAGAAAACTCAGACTGGGAAGTTTAGTGAGAAGGCAGAAGAAGGTATTTTTCTCGGATACAACATACCACAAGAGAGGTTATAACAACTCAACGGGTCAGGTAGAAGTGTGGTGCAACGTTGATGTTCAGAGATACACCAACCCCCTGCTGGAAAGGGACCCTCATTCTTTTTCGACTATGATGGATTCTTTAAGTCCTTCAACATCCCTCTCTCCCTTCCTGATGATGAGTTATCGACCAGAATGATGTACGATGTCTTAAACACACCGTCACTAGACTCGACAACATCAGTTCCACAAGGTGAATCTTCTAGTCCTTTAGGGGGAGCACTTGATGTAAGTGACTCCTCCTCTGACGATGAAGTAGTGGAGACTGACCAGTGGACCAGGAGGAATAGGTTCCTGCTATAGAAAGTACACAAGCATCAGATGTTGATGCCTCTGACACTTCAGAACCTCACACTCCAACGGCTACAGATACTGAACCGGGAATTCAAAATTTGGATCAGGAAGTAGTTGTTCCCACCACTCCCGGATCTCGAATAAATGTATATCATCCTCTGGACAACATCATAGGGGATGTACAATCGGGAGTACAGACACGAAATCAGCTCTACTCAGCTGATTATGCCTCAGTCATGGAAAAAGGCTATCTTCACGATGGTGCTTATCGATGTTTTATGTCTTAATTTGAGCCAAAATATGTAAGTGAAGCCTTAAACAATGAGGCATGGGTTAGTGCCATGCAAGAAGAACTCCTACAATTCAAGAAGTTAGGAGTATGGACCCTTGTGGACAGACCAAAAGGTGCTAAGGTGATTGGCACGGAATGGGTCTTGAAGTGCAAGAAAGATGACCAAGGGGTTATAATCAGAAACAAGGCTCGACTTGTGGTTCAAGGTTTTAGACCAATCGAAGGCATTAATTACAATGAAGTGTTTGCACCTGTGGCTAGAATGGAAGCAATCCGTATCTTCCTAGCCTATGCATCTTACATGAAGATAAAAGTTTATCAACTAGATGTCAAAAGTGCATTCCTTCATGGTAAAATTCGTGAGACAATCTACGTCACTCAACCCGAAGGATTTGAGGACCCTTATCATCGGGACAGAGTTTACAAACTGGACAAGGCTCTCTACGGGCTCCATCAAGCCCCTAGAGCCTGGTATGAGAAGCTCTCGACTCATCTTGTGAAACACGGTTTTCGCAGAGGAGTGATTGATTGTACGTTATTCATCAAAGAAAAAGACAGTGATTTACTGCTGGTACAGATATATGTAGATGACATAATCTTTGGTTCCAAAAATGAAGAATTATGTAAAGAATTTGAATTTGTAATGAAAGCAGAGTTCGAGATGAGTGCAATGGGGGAGATGAAGTTCTTCCTAGGACTACAGGTGGATCAGACACCAAAAGGAATCTTCCTGCATCAGACTAAATATGTAGGGGACATCCTTAGTCGGTTTGACATGGAGAATGCTTCACCTGCTGGAACTCCACTTGCCCCGAATCATGATGTGGCACCCGACGAAAATGGTGATCTGGTTGATGCTACAATGTATAGAGGAATGATCGGATCCCTTATGTATCTCACAGCGTCTCGTCCTGATATCATGTATGCCACGTGTCTTTGTTCAAGATATCAGGCAAAACCAAATGTAAATCATCTCATTGGTGTGAAACGGATTTTTCGCTATCTGAAGGGTACTCCAACACTCGGGTTGTGGTATCCTCATGACGATGATTTTGAGCTTACAACGCATAGTGACTCGGATTATGGTGGTTGCAAGATGAATTACAAGTCAACTTCTGCAGGATGTCAAGTCTTTGGTAGACGGTTAGTCACCTGGCAGTGTAAGAAGCAGACATCGGTTGCTCTGTCAACTTGTGAAGCTGAATACGTTGCTGCTGCAAGTTACTGTTCGCAGATCATTTGGATTCAACAGCAAATGCGCGACTACGGTTTGCAATTCTCTAACACTCCTATTTTTGTTGATAATTCTGCTGCTATTGTTGTCACCAAAAATCTAGTCCAACATCCTAAAACTAAACACATCGGTATTAAATATCACTTTATACGTGACTGTTTTGAAAAGCAATTAATGATGTGGTTAAATAAATACAGATTTTCAACGCTCCGACCTCTACACAAAAGCATTTGATAAACCGAGGTTTTTATATCTTTTAGAGGTTAATGGCGTGAAAAAGAAAAGTGATGTGATTCTAAAGGAAGAAAGTGCATAGTCCGACAACCTTTTTTTGTTTCTTTTTATTTTCTTTTATTTACTTTATTTCCTGTCTATTAAAATCCAAAAACATAAAAAGATTTTTGGTTTTAGAAATTTAGGGGGAGAATAGGTTAGTTTAGTATTTAATTCGTGTAGTATTTAATTACTTAAAAAAAGGAGGGAGGAGGGCAGCTTAGCTAAAAGAAATGAAATCAAATTTGACAACGCTTATGAAAAATGATAGTACACAGAGAACAAATTGTTTGGGACCTCAAAACCAAATGATTAAGATGCAAAATTCTAAGTATAAATCTGAGAAGTCTAAGCAAAATAAAAAGAAAAATGATAGTAAAACTAGTCTGCTATTGAGGTAATAGAGAAAGTAGACCTAGAGGTTGCTAGTCGATTGTATGATGTGTCGGTAGATTCAACACAATAGATAGTAGACTTCATTGGTGACTTAAACTCAAACTAAATTGTTCAACCTGCTGTGGGTTCCCATCTTATCCCTGGTTAACACAATCAATGCATTTCCGATAAGGGGTGACGAGCAAAAGAAACGCCACAAATGTGTGCGGATGACCATAAAAATTGAGCAAAGCACATGAAAAAATGTTAAGCGCAATCAAGCTAATGACCAATGTTGTTGGTGCGTTACGTGCAAAAAGAAAAAAATGCTCTCACAAGAAGATAGGTGGTGTGCCTCTCTGCTGTGCGATGACACTGACCTGAGGATAATCATTACCTAAATATTCTAGAATTCATTGTTGTTTGCGCCTTTCTGCTGTGCGATGGCACTGACCTGAGGCTTGGCATCTCTTTGAAAGCTCTTAGAATAGTCTCTTCTTGTCAAATACCCGTAGACCGCTCAAAAATCTCCTGAGGAATGTTGATTACCATATACTGTGGGATCCACAAATGCTTGTTGAAATAATATAACCTAACTCATCACCATGTGAGTCAAAATCTATGTATGGATTTAAGAGGACAAATATACTAACAATCATCGTGGCTGCAATTCTTGACAGTCAAAATCATTGTGTGCATCTTATAGCTCTAGTATGATTTCCTAAAATTGCTATTGACTCTCGGTCAAAACAAGAATCTAGCATCAAAATGTTTTATTAAAATGTCCCAAATGATTCTGATATACCGTATGATTGCCATAATGAATCGTTCCAGAAATGATCAAATTAACTTGAAGCTGTGCTGTTCAGGAAGAAAAATCTGCTAGACGGCTTTCTAAAAGATTTCAATTGATCTCTTATCAAAAACCCTAAAGATATGTCTTGTTCAAGTTTTTTGATTTCAAGTTGTTTTTCTATTTTTCTAGTTTTTTTTTGTTAGGTAAAAGTCGGACTATACAACTGGATGAATTCTGTGAATCACTCACTAAAAGGGGTCACGTCTGAGGTGATCAAAGGTTTTAAAATTAAAAAAGATCACGTCTGAGGTGATCAACAGTTTTTCAAATTAAAAAGGTCATGTCAATACCATCTAAGAAGATCATCGGCCACAACGTCTTATCAATAGTTAACAGGTAAAGGGTTTGAAAGTGCATGGGGTCAAACTCATAAGTCTGAGCCAATTCGCATGACTAGACCATAAGTATGGACCAGTCGCACGATTGGATCATGGTTTGAGCCAATTGTACGATTGAACCATAAGCATGGGTCAATCCATGCGATTGGATCACCAGAATGAACCAATCGCACGAATGGAGGGGAACGACTGAGTCAGTCGCACGACTGAACCTCAGTCGCACAAATGGATGTGACTGACTGACCCAGTCGCACGAATCAAACATGTGAATAGGTCCAGTCGCACGACTGAAGGTAAACTCAGTATAAATAGAGGGGAGTCGGTCGCTCATTCTTATCACTCCTCAATCGCTCTCAAATCGCACGAAAGCAAAGTTACTCTGCCCAACTCTCATTTCAGTGATTTAGCATCTTGTTTGTGACCCTAACGATTTCTCTCTGTATCTACAGGTAATGTGAGACGAAAACGACCTCAATGTTTGGTTTAATCGAGCCAAATGACCTAAATTGGTCAAAACAAGAACTGAGACGAAGTTCTAAAAAAAACCACTAAAATGGACTAAATCGTTAACTTAAAGAGTATTAGGTGTTATTTTGAGCGTTTGTGAGTCTAATGAGCCTAACACACAACGTTTAACATCAAGTATAGACCAAGAAATGATTTTAAAGTGTCGAACAGAGACCTATGCGAATGGACCCGCTGATGAACCTCAATCGCACGATTGAGCAGGGCGACTGACTCAATCGCACGAATGAGCTGGGTGTATGACTCAACCGCACGAATGAACCATGCGTATGAGTTCAGTTACACGACTGGTTCAATCGCATGAGACAACATAGGACTAAGCTTAGTCGCAGGCTCAATCGTACGACTGAGCTCAATCGCACGACTAAGACCCAGTCGCATTGTACATTCGCACGACCGAACAGCATGATTCAAGTTCATTAAAATTTACATGTCATTCACTTACACAAATTCTAACGTTTATGATCTTGTTTTACAGAAACATGGCTAGCAGATGGACCATGAGCACGAAGCACAACCTCTGTGCTCATCTTGATGTTACATCCCGGAACGCTTCTGAGTTCACGGGGATTATTGCCTTTTTGCGGAGATTGAGGATATTCAAGGCCATCTCTACACCATGCACACACCATATCGATTGATTCAACAGGCTTTATGGGAAAGCGCTGTAGTAGACAGGTCCATTGAGCCTCATCGCATTCGGAGCTCTATTTTTGGTGAAGATATTGAGATAAGCGAGGATGATATGAGGAGGGTTGTGGAGTTGCGCGAGGATGGTGACTGCCCAACCAGGCTGCATCCCCTGACGGTTCGGGGATGTTTTCTTCGGATCAAGAATGCTGGGGACGTTAATGCAGGTGTGCTCAACAAGATCAACCTGTGCCCCTAGTTCAAGTACTTGGCCCATGTGCTCCTCAAGTGCATAGCCTCACGGAAGGTGGTTTTGATGAGATGTCTGATCAAATCCAGAATGCTTACGTAGCTCTGGTACTGAACCATCCGTTCAGTTTCTCTCGTATGATCTTCACGTACATGGTAGAGAATATAGAGGCCAAGGGCAAGGAAGGCTTCTGTATGTACCCACTTTTTCTCAGATGATTATTGATCAGAAGCTTCCTCTACTGCCGAAGGAGAGAGATGATGCGGTCACTCTTGAGGTTATGGATGATATGACGCTTGCGAGGATGAAAGTGTACCGGGCAAGCAGGTGAAGCCCCCGGTGAGGAGATTGTTTGGGGCATCTAGCCCGGGAGGACTACGTGGCGCCCACTCGCAAGAAGTGGCGTCACGATGACAGTGATTCAGACACAGAGCCCATAGTTTTACCCACTGATGATGACGATGACGATGACAGTGAAGATGGTGGAGATACTTGCCCCACTCCATCGAGGGCCACTGCTACTGATATATCATTTCCCCATCCACACAGGGTGGAACTGAGAGTGCTGCGTTTCATCAAGACTTTCTGCCTGATGAGGAGAAAGAGTCAGATGAGGTGCCGCTGGTAAGGACGGTGGGTAGTAAGGTTGTTGGAACGGAGAGAGGGATTGTGGCGGTTTGTGGACGCCAGGGTGAGTCCAGGGATGCTGCTACTACTGATACTGATCCATCATACATCCCTGACCATCCTATCAGCCCAGGGGGAGCATCCTCTTCCAAAGGCTCAAGGAAGAAGAGAATGGCTCAGCCCCATGGAATGAAGAGCAAGAGGAGGAGGATTACCCTGATTACCACCACATCCACCACCTCTACCACAGCTACCACCACCACTACCACACCTCCTACCCACTACCACACCACACCTCCCACCACCACTACCACACCTCCTACCACCACTACTACAGCCACCCCTTCACCATGCACTCCTATTCCACCCCCTATATTCACCACATCCACCACCACTACCACCACCCAACGAGCCGGGACATCTGCTCAAGTCCCAATGAGCCATGGATCCACTATACCCTTGATCGGGTTAGAGGAACAGCTAGCCAACCTCAACCAGATTGTGCTAAAGTTGCTTGCCACAAATGAGCAAAGAGCTGCATAGCTCAACCAGCTTATGGAGCTTAATGCTGCTCAAGCTGAGCATATTACATAGCTCCAGGAACAGAATGCACATTCTGTTCAGAGGATAGAGGAGCTAAAGAGAAAGAACAAGAAGATTATGCTAAGGCTTAAAGGATCCAAAGATGAGCCTTTAAAGATCAGAGAAGGAGATGATGATGATGATGATGATGATGATGATGATGATGATGATGATGATGATGATGATGATGAAGAGGATGATAATTCAAATGAAGAAGATGACGGTAATGATGAAGGACAGAGTGGAAAAGAGAAAGAGGACGATGATGACGAAGAAGGTGATGCTACTGCATCAGTCTGTACTCAGGCTAAAGAGAGGCGTTCTAAGAGAGCTCAAAGATCAAGGAGACTCATCCTCAACTCCTCCAGCTGAAGAATTGACCGATCAAGATAAAAGTACTGATTAGATGTGTTGTATCTAAAACTTTTGTACTTGATTCGTATATTACATTAATGTAACTTATGATTATCTATGTTTATCTATCTTTAAATGTCTTGATTAACTACTAATGATTGTTGTGTTAAATGTTTAAATCAAGCAGATAAAACTTCACAGCAAGATGAAAACGATATTGCTCCCCTTCAACAAATCAAGTCTCAATTCACCATGATTCTTGATTTGCAAGGAATCGTGAGAAGGTCAGTGAGCTACACTCCTGAAGAAGGAGAAATTATACACGATCTGACTGACGAGCAACTTGCTGAGATGTTCCGACTAAATCCTGACGAGCTCGTCAAAGACGCTCCAAATGTCGATGTTATAAGTGATGATGAGCTGAACGATGTTGATGAAATAGAGATAGAGGATGTCACGTCTGATCACTATCCAGAGTACACTGACCAAGAGGGAAATGTGATCCCCAACTTGGGTGACACTCTCGGCAGTGCTACATTTGAAAAACTGGATGAAATGGAGAAAGAAAAAGATAAGGATGAAAGCCAAGCTCAAGCCTCGGATGCAGATGTTGATATAAAGAAGGCTGAATGAGCATTTTTTTGCTGAAATAAGAGCCTAGCGCACAGCTCCAAAGCAAAATGCCTACACCAAACTCTACAAAGTCAAGAAACATCAGAAGGTGTCTGGCAAGATCATAGCATGGGCGTATTTTGAGGACTTAAATGTTTATGCTGTAAAAAGGGAGAAGGGAATAGAGTACTTCAGGTATCCTCATAATCTAAAGACTCTACCAGGCTTTGAGCTCAACCAACTGGCATGCTTAAATCTATTGTATGCTGATCCCAGAAAGATGTCAGGTTGGTTTGAAGCTGCATTAAAGAAGTAATACCACACCAGGTGGGTAAACTTCAGACCTCAACAACCGAAGAGGTTTATTCGCAAGTCTAAGGTGGATCCCATATCTGGAAAGCCTAATGTAGTGTTGAAGTGGAGTCCCCCGCGCACGATGTTGAAGATTCCCTTATGGGAAATGCCTCAGGACTACACTCCACATTTCAAATGGTGGTATTATGACTGGAGGACGGGTGAAGCGGTCATAGTTCTAAACAGAGAGGGTAAAATGGAAACTATCAGGGTATTTGACCCAATGTGGCTTACCAACTTGTCAGCTGAAGATGTCTACACTTTATACAAGTGGCCACTGTTCTATGACGCGCAGGATATTGTACAAGCTCTCCAATTCCAGAATGTGATACGGCTCTGCTTTACGTATGAAATACACACAGGAGTCACAACAGAGGAGAAGTACAAGAGGTTTGAAGAGCATAGGTCCAACGGGGGAGTTTGTTGATACATATGTCCCTAGTTTATGTGCTTAATGAAAAAATCTATCATGGCTTACATATGTGTAATGAAATAATGTAATAATATATGATTTGTGCTTTGATGTTTACTTATATCTGATTCATATATATAAACTTATTATATAGGTTTGAAGTTGTTATATGATGACTCATGCTAATGGACCATACTTATGGACCATACTCATGAATACATCATGCTAATGACCTAGTCGCACGACTCAACCAGACGACTGGATCATTCGTACGAGTGAGACATGAGATTGAATCAGTCGCACGACTGAACTTTCAGTCATGCGTATGAATCAGTCGCATGGGTCAGTCACACGAATGAAGACTGCAAACGTATAAATACCACTTAATTCGTGGAAAAACGTAACTTTTGACACATACTCATAACCTAGCCATCCAGAGCGTCCAGAAAGCTTATTCCAAGTTCATAGTTCGCATCTGATCGTTTTCTACTCGTTCTTAACGTTTCTTTAATCGTTAGATTGATCGGGATTGCGTTCTCACTGATTGGATCGCCAATCAAATAGGATTCCGCACTATTTGATCTGGTTTCACGCATTATCAGTTAGTATTCCGTACGTACACGGTCCTCATAAGCATATTCCAACCACAATTACCACCCATGATTTCACTAATCTTATTTAGATAATATAGTTGTATTAAAGACTTTTTAACATACGTAATTGTATTCTTTCATTCAGTTTTTTCAATAATTATATTTTATTTTTTAATATACGTCATAACGCACCGAGCCGATAATGACTAAAATTGAATTCTCAAAAAATCACGCAACAACCGTACAGCCGCAATGCGAGAGCATACCCACTATTGACAACATAATATGTGAATTTATTTAAGACTTTTCATATGCATTGTTTCATGTACAAATACTAGGTTATGTGCCGTATGTAAAGATACATATTTTTGTACACCGGATAATGAGAAGAAAAACACTCTTATATTCCAAAGATTTTCCTGTATTTTTTGCATTACACACTCTTGTTTCATATATATTTTTGGGTGCTTGGTTAATCGTGGCAGTACAATCTGCTCTAGTTGTTTTATCATGGCAGTACAATCTGCTCTAGTACAATCTGCATTTAAGGAACCCTTGACGAACAAAAATCTTAGTTCTGTGTGATTTTGTTTCTATTATTATTTATAAATTTGTATTGTTTTCTTATTTTATTTCTATTTTGTAATATATCTTTATGTAATAATCAAGTGTTTTATTATATTAATTGATAGTGTTCCTACAAACTAAAACGAATTACAAAACACTATTTGTATTGTGTTTTGAAAAAGTATTTGCTCTTCTTTCAAAGGAGTACCTTGAGTTAAACAATCAACACTTTCAAAATTGTTTGCATCATTATATTCTGGATTTAACTTTTAAAGTTTCTTATTTAAGAAAATGTCTTTACTAGTCTCTACTTCATTACTACCATGGGATCACTAGTTGCTACCAAAGTTGCATGGGTAATGACAAACCATGCTGAGAATTTGTATTAAATTATAAAAGGTGGCAACAAAAGATGTTATGCTATTTAACCACTTTGAACCTTATGATGTTCTTGTGATACCCGTCATCAAAATAGGGTTGATTTTGACTTTTATGTTAATGTTATTTTAAACATCTATTGTATCTAATAAAAGAAGGTTTCTTTTGCCACTTGTAATTCTCTAAACCAGCCTTTTTACCACTTGTCATTTTTATAGACATTCTCAAATCATTTTCTCTCCAAAAGGGTAATATACTAATTTAAACACTCAAACTAATTTCTCTCTCTTATTAAAAAAAAATTTCATTAATTGCTACATTTCTCTCTATTATTTAGACTTTTAAAATCAAATTATCATTTTAAAAAAATTTTATTAAGCAAATCAAAAATCACATCTTTTTATTAAAATATAAATAATAAAAAATTATATAAATTAAATTTTCTAAAACACAAACCTTTATGAAACAAAATATATTTTAAGTCGGTCTTTGTAAGGAATACACTTAGAGGCTGATGTAATCAAATAGCTCTCAGCATGCACATGTGAAGTACTTAGGAAGTTACTTCAAAAGATTTGATATAACTCAAGAAATTACACTAAGTATCAAATCTTCCGAAGCCAAAATACCAAATCTTCCGAAGCCAAAGATAAAATTTTCTGAAGCTTTAAAAACAAAGTCTTCCGAATCCAAGAGACTGATTTCTTTCGAATACAGAGAAAACATGCTTTCTTTTACTTACTTTTGACAAACATGGAACCACTTTCCGCTGCCATCTCTGAAAACTCACTCACTTACAGAAGTTGGTGAAAAGTCCATACTTTTATCAAATGTATATTAAGGTCTTAGAGTCTGTAGCTTTCTACTTTTATACTTTTGTCCTTTTTGTATTTAATAAGGATGTGAGCTACGGAATGACATAATCACTAGTTAAAAGACAATCTGCCTTTTGACTTTACATTAATCTTGTTGTCTAGATTAGTGTTTCCAGCTAGCCTTCAAAGTATGGCAGGTTGTATGATGTAGTATAAAGTATCTCAAGTACGTGTCATTTGATTTAAGCATTGTAACACTTTGTAAAAGAACTTGAGAGCAATATAGATCATTCTTGAAAATCATATTATTGTGTTCTTGTTCTGTTCTTTACTTGTGTTCTTTGTTTTAATATAAGCCAGTTTCCTATTAGATATGTTAAGTGTTCTAAATCTCTTGTAACACTGTGAAACTATTGCATTGACCTATGACAACCGGTAATTTCAGGTCAATACCTGACCTTGACTTGGTTATAATTACACCTATAACGCTTAATTTCAATTTACTTTCATCTATTGAAATCGTTTTATGCATAGCAAAATTTCATGCATTACATTTCATGCATCGGTGATTCGGCGCAATTACCATTTTTACACACGATACAACCGGCACACACACGAACGTTGGTGATAATTAATATATATGTACTAATAAATACTTTAAGTGTTTCAAAGTATTTTAGATTCGATTGTTTCAAAGTATTTTAGATTCCTAATTAAATACATTGGAAAAACTCGAATTTATAAATAAACCTAATCGCGTAAATTGATATTTTACTCGGAACGAATCATTTCAACGCAGCTACTAACTACATGATGCATCATTAACACATCATCAATATTAAAATATATGATATTATATAAACGTTTATAATATTTGAATGTGTTTTAATAAGTAAAAAAAAATACAAAATTATGTAAAAATACCTATAGTGCAACAAATACCACCCAAATACCCAATACTACCCAAAATAAAACAAAAGCACATTATTCATCTCTTGGCCGTTCCCCTACTACCCCCTGACCCCCACTTCTCATTTCCAAGATTCCTTGGAAATCTTGTTGACTTTTACCAAAATCCAAGACTTGCCTATTTTGTGAAACACTTTTGATGTTGATTAAAGGGACCTAACCCCATTACCATAATTGGAGTGCTCCATCTCATCCATTTTAGTCCATGAGATGATACATCCATATTCCAAAAACCCATGCTAAAAGAGTGTAAGGCCATAAAGCATGCAAACACTTCATACACCAATCATATCAACACAAATCACCAACACTACCCAAAGCACTCTTTTCCTTCCCCCTTCCCTTCAAAATTTCGTCCAAGACACCCTCACAGCCACTTCATTTGACTTCCAACTCATTTTCTACAAATCTTGGGTGATTCAAGTGATTTTTGAAGCTTTCAAGCATCCTACATCAACCCTTCCATCTTTTCTTGCTTGTTTTTAGTGAGAACACTCTCTTTTTGTCTATATATCTTTCATTTTAATATATTATTCATCAACTTGATCATATGTAACAACATTCATCCACAAAAGTCTTTCATGTTAAAAATGGTGTTTTTACCAACAAAGAGTTTCAAGGATTTTACTTCATACACAACCATTTAACATAAACTAAATAATGATTCTTGTTTTATAAAGTAAATATTCATAGATCCATGTTTGACCAAGATACTATTTGGTGATTTTATAAAAAGTCATAGGGTTTGTTAAAACCCAAGAAAAGTCATAAAAGGGTTACATTATGTTTATGGAATTTTAGATGTTTTACAAGTTTATTATGAACACACACACTTATATATATATATATATATATATATTATATATATATATATATATATATATATATCTATATATATATATATATATATTCTACAAGTTATATTTAGTTAGTAAGTGTTGAAAGTTGGGTTATGACTAGATGGTAAGTTGACAAAGTTTACAAGTGTAGTTATATATATAAACATGGGAAATTGAAATGGAAAAATATGAACTTTATGACTAAATATTATGTTAGTTTAAAGGGAGTGTTAAAGTGGTTAGTAGATGCTTTTGACAAAGATGACATATGATTTTGTTACTAATTTGACATGAGACTTGAAATATATATTTATGGAATTTATAATATTAGTTACTAAGTCACTTAAAATATGAGTTAAGATAAGTTGGTAAATTGATTAAAGTAGCTAGTTAATTTATTAAAGAGATTTTTCTTTATAATGTATCAAAATTACTTAATAAATTAAAGAAACCCTAATTTAATATATGTCAAGAACTAGACCAAATAAAAGAAATATCTTACTAAGAAAATAATTAAATAATTATTTTATGGACAAATATATCTATATATTTATACATGAATTGTAAAATATGAAAACTAGTGATTTTACTTGGATGTTAACACTTCAAATTTGCAAGTAAAATAATATAATGTAAATATTATTTTACTTAAGAAAATAAGATTATTTCAAAACCCTAGCTTCTATAGTTTCATATATGAATTACCTAACTAATTACTAAACACTCGAGTCACGTCTCGGGTCGAGTTGAAACGATATTTAATTACCCAAATAATATGTCAACTTTAAGACACAAATGTTTTTGAATACTTTCAAGTGAAGTATAACTTATTAACATTTTTTTAGTAATATATATATTTCATAAATATCCATTTTGTGTCACCAACGGGTCGTCGAGTCAAACAATTTGTTCTCAATTGTGTGGATGAAATAGTTACATGCTCACATTACACGTAGGAGAAAATACTTAGATATAAGTTGCCTTGATTGTTCTAGGGCGAACTTAGTTCGGATTTTCCCGAGCACTTTGGATACTTTCAGATTTCACACCCGACTCACTTCACAGGTTAGTTTCACGGCCCCATTTCTACTTATTTTCATTTTGGGGGAGATTACATGCAAATTACTATTTTTCTTGGACACATTTACTTGCCAATGATTTCACATGTTATATAAGTTGTTTACTTACCGTATGAAGTCCTCTGTTATTGGACCATTAGTTTCTTTCCCAAAGCGAGGTAATCATGGATAGTACTATTGGGTTTGACTACCCCCACCCGGGTTAATTACCCTAACCTTGATCAGAGGTCTAAACGGGTTCATTATTAGCCTGTTCACCCCGTGCTTACGGTAGGCACGGGTAGGGGCAATTTGTTACAGTTATAGTCTAGCTTCGGTTGCGGTGCTTATATAATATTGTAGTATTGTATGATCGACAATCAAATCATGGAAAGACTTGTGGTCCATTACACTGTTTACTATTACTTTAAAACCTGTGAACTCACCAACTTTATGTTGACATATTTTCATGCATGTTTTCTCAGGTATTTGACATTTGCATCAAGTTAAGCTAGCTTGGTCCACGTCGCATTTAGGACCATTCATGCTGTTTGGGACATATATTGTTGTATTTGTCATGTTTTGAAAACAATTACATTAGTTCTACTGCTTCCGCAATTCAACTCTGAAAACAATTATGTATTTTTAAACTTATTTGTAACGTATGTTTACTAAACCATGTAATGGTCGATCAATGACTATGGTTTCCATGATGATCACGCCACGCGGGAAACCGCCATGGTTAGGGTGTGACATGACCCCCTACACCGGTCCTACAATTGGTATCAAAGCTTTTTTAAGCTCTTCATCAAGATCTCACTATCTTAGATCTCTTTAGTTTCACAAAACACTTACCAGCTTAAATGGCAGCTCTTATAAAGGCTGATATGGAAACCGGTACCATGACAAAGTCTCCATTGATCACTACCAACGTGTGGAAGGGTTCATGAAGTTTGAAGACACTAGGATGTGGAGATCTGTTGTTGAAGGACCTCATATCCTAAGCACCTTTTAAGCCACTGCTGGAGGTGGGATGATTCTTAAGGAAATGGCTGACTATTCTGAGTAAGATTGGAAGAAGATTGACATAGATCAGAAAGCCATGAATGCTCTCCAAACTGCTCTTCCAAACTCTATATACAGAGGCTTCAAGAAGTGCCAAACTGCTAAGCAAATCTGGGATGCATTAAGCTTATGTATGAGGGGTCTGATAAGGCTAAAGAAAACAAGAAGGACCTCATGAAGCAACAGTTTGAGAACTTTGCCTACAAGTCAGCTGAAACTATAACTCAACAATACTTTAGGTATGTTAAGATTATGGATACTCTCATGATGTTGGAGTCAAGCTTGAGAATAAGGACATTGTGAGGAAGTTCATGTTCTCTCTCTTCCCAGACAGTGGACTCACTACTATGTGGCAATTAAGAGAACTGAAAACCTCTTCACCCTTACTCTCGTAGAGTTTTATGGTATCCTTAGTGGCTACTAAATGAAGATGAACATGTAGAATCCATCAAGCAGCTCTTCCAGCAATCAACAGAGTTCAGCCTTACATATGGTTGAAAGGGATAGTAGAGAACCAAGGCATCATCTTATCTTATCTTCTCTACCTTGACAGCTCACAAAAGGGCCCTTTAATCACCTTCCCTGAGACACCAAGGGAGAGCTACATCCAAGGAAGCCCATTCCAAGAGACAAGCTAATCTTAAGCCTTTGTTTCTGCTAATGAAAATTATGGCAACTTTCTCTTCACTCTTGAAAACTTGGATTGTATCCATCCAGATGACCTGAAATACATGGAGATAGTCCAGCAAATGACTCTTCTCACTCATAGAGCCAAGAAGTTCTGCAGGATCAGTTTTTGTCACTTAACACTTATGTTTTCTCTCAAACTCAATAAATCACACTCGGTTTAATGATGCAAAATCCCTTCTAAGAGTTTATAATAATATACTAAGTAATCAAAACACAAGAAGATAATTTTCAAGATACTTGTATATATTACTTCTCAACTCAAAGTATTACAAGACTCTTACAAACATATACATGAGTTACAATAAGAAACTATATAATTTTCAAGGTACTTGTATATATTACTTCGGAAGAGGCTACTTCTTCCGAGGCTTGAGATATCCTTCAGGTCTTCATACTTCGAAAGTCTTTGTCTTGATTTCTTCTAAGTGTTGAACTTTGAAAGAAGGAAGACTTTGTCTTCGAAAGTTGGAGTTCCTCTTCGGAAGCTCCTTCAGGCTTAAGCTTTGGAAGCTCAACATTTTCCTTCGAAAGTTCTTCATTTGTCTTTGGAAGTTCTTCATCAGTTGCACCAAAATAGTCTAAGTGTTAGTTTTGGTTGCACCAGCCTTACTTGATCCAACAAACTCCCCCTAACTGATGCTACCAAAACCTCACTTGTTTCTGCTTCTCAAAACCTTTAGCACCAGGGAGAGAAGATATTTATATGTCTCTTTGTTCTTCCTAGATGTGGTGTTGAGAAGTTTGTACAAATCATTCGTGGACAGGAGATTCAGTCTGTCACTGTGACTCTCTATAGTTGCCCTCTGAAGAGAGTTAGTTGATGGAAGCTATACTCATACTCCCATCTAACTATAGACTCAAGTTCAGGACCTTCAACCATTTGAAGAAAGGCTTTGCCTTTAGTTGCTGATCCTTCCCTTTCACCTTTCTCTCTCAGCTTCACTTCACTCTTCTTCAATCTGGTCCTAGTGGTTAGCTCAGCCAGATGAAGACTACTTAGATGATTTCTGATATGAGCAACTATCTCAGAGTTGGAAGGGTTGGAGAATGGCTTCTCTGCTAACTCAACAATATCAAACCTTCTTAAGTGTAGTAGAGATGAGGCATTAAGCCTGTTTATCTCGCCATTCTCTCTCTCAACAACAAACTTGTGAGAAGAGTCTTCGAACCTCCACTGGATTATATCCTTTCTTGGCACAAGGGGCTGACTTGGTACTTTGTCCCTTTTCTTTGAATCCAGTAGAGTCACCAGCCATCTTCTTAGCTTCTTCTCTTCTTCGTTTAGTGAGTCAGAGTTGAGGCCAAAAAGTTTAGCAGCCTGGTCCAGTGTTCCTCTTGGCAGATCAAGGAACTGTTCTCTAGTGAGGGAACATGAGAAGCCATCAACATAGGTTAGCTTGACTGACCCCTTCTAACAAGAGATATTGCTCAAAGTGTACATTTGATGAGCTTCGTCTTGATCTCCTTGAATTCTTCTAAGGAGAGATGTGTGGAAGGATGAGAGGATGACTTGGGTGGTTGATTGGTAGGTAATGATGTTTGAGTTCTGGGGAGTGTTTTGGGTTTGAGGATGGGTAGTTGAGGTGGTTGTGATGAGGAAGAGGGTATGGTTGATGGTGTGGGTTCAGGAGTGTATGACTTAGAGGTTGGCTTAGTTTTGATGGGAAAAGGGAAAGGGATTAGTTCAGGTTGAGGTTAGGGTTGAGGTGTTGGTTTGGAAGTCATCCCCTGTACTCTCCGGTACATCTCTTTCCTTCTTCCTGCGTGAATATCAGCCTCGATGTCACTGACATGTCCTTGTAGGGTCTTCTCGGACATAGGACCCACTTGCCTGCCAGAGAAGCCATGAGTCTTAGATAGTCTTTCATCCAGGCTTTGTCACCTAGCTTCTTGACAGTTGCATGTCCAACTTCTTCCTCCTTCTTCTTCCTTTCTCTCAGTTTCTCCTTGGCAGCCTTCTTTCTATCTTTCTCCATTTGATCTTGCTTTTTCTTAAAAAGTCACAAGATCGTGTCATTGTTGTGAGAAGATAATTTCTCAAGAGAGAATCCCCTGGAGCCTAGGAAAGCTATCCTTTCACTCCTCAGCTGCCGGTCAGCTTCTTCTTTTTTCTCCTCCTTTCTTCTTCTAAGGCCAACCTTGCTGCTTCTTCTTCTTGCTCAATCCGCAACAAGGTTGCCTTTTCTAACTCAATCAGCTCCTCTAGTGGAAGCAGGAGCACATCTTCACTAACAGCTCCAAGATTGACAAGCCTGTCAATGATCTCCACCCTCTTCTTATTGTTGATAGCCTCCTGGTTGGCTGCAGCTGCTTTACTACTTGCAACTAGCAACTTCCCAGTGGGGAGTCTACCTTTTCTTTTCAGCTTTTCTAACCTTTCTTCCTCTTGAAGTTCTTCCGCGATCATCTTCCCCTTCCTTTGGTATCTTCGGAAGCTTTAGACTTGGGAGGTTCTTGTGTAGAGGTTTCAGGTTGAGAGGTAGAGATTGGAGCATGTGGTAATGATGGTGTTTGAGTGAGGGGTAGGTTGAGAAAGTCCTCACTATTCACCTTAGATGCTAGTTCAAGAATTGAATCTGTGACAATTAGATCATCGGATAGAGAAAATAACCCTTCCACAGCTTCAATCTCAGCTTTGGAAGTTTGAATAAATTCTTTCAAGGCCTTGACTTTAGCTTCGGAAGTTTGTGAGATTGCACTTTCTGTCCCAACTGTTTCAATTGCTGGGCCATTAGTCCTCATTTCCCCTTCAAATTCAATCTCATGTTCAAATTGGACCTTAGGTTGACCAACTTCTTGGACAGTGGTAGAAGGTGCATCCAACCTTTGGAGCTCTTCAGCTCCAAATACCATAACAACATCTAGGCTTGGTTGTTCAATGGAAGATCCCATCAGGAACTTGGATAAGAACCCGTTTAGATCTTTGAGCATCCTTGGGTCCATTTGAAGAACAATTGGAGGAGGCTCAGGGAAAACTGTAGCTTGTTAAGCAGGATATCTTGAAGTTAGAGTTGAAAGTGCTAAACTTTGTGGGTCCTCTTCTGTTTGTCTCTGAACATTCTCCCTCTTTTTGGTAGCATCATCTTGAGAGCTTGATGAGCTAGAGTAAGAGGTCAAGGAGACCTGAGTTGGTACATGCCTAACATATCTCTCATTCTGTTTGTCAACTAGTTTGGCCTTGAGACTTTTAATCTCAAGTTGCTGAGTGGCAAACCTATCATCTAAAGTCTTAACCCCGGATTCAAGATTTGAGACTTTAGAAAGTAGGTCTCTTATGGTGAGTTGCAGACTTCCCTCATCTTCTTTTGAAGAATCACGGGGAGATGAGGTAACATACATGGTATGTTCATCCTCACCACCAGATGTGGTTTCTTGGCACCCTGGTTTCCTTGCCTAATGATGTCTCTTTCAGAGTCATCAAAGGGCATGGTTGTCGTAGATTTAGTCTTAGAGATGTTACCACGGCCCTGAAGGTCCAATGAGGCTCCTTCAGTAGTGGCAGTTGAATCTACATGAGTCCCCTCCATATTAGTGGGACTCACCTCAGTTTGGGCTTGCTGATGGGGGCTAGAAATAGGAGGTCTCTCTAGGCTCAGTTGATCCTTAAGAGGGTGTTGTGGATCAACTTTATTGCCTTGAAGAGACATAATCTCCTCATCAGTTCCTATTAATAGGTCAGTAAAGGATATGGAAGTTATGCCTAATGACCCGAGACTTTGATCAATGTCTAATGGCATTGAGCCTTTGAGAGGGCTGTCCCTTTTTGGCTGCTCAGGAGAGTATAGTGACTCATCCTGAGGGGTTTCGCTTAGGTTTCAGGCTCATGAGATTGAGACTAAGGAGACTCAATACCCATATTGAGGTCAATAGTAAAGGAAGGTGTGACCTCAGACTGAGTGGGAGCCCATGTTTCCAGTCTAGTCTTTTTGGATTGAACTGGGGGGACTTGTTCAATCAGAGTAGATTGAACAAGGGTTCATTTGAGACATCTCTGATATGTGATTTTGATAGGATGAGAAAGTAGATTTGGCATTATGAGGGTAATTGCTGGTGTGGGTTCATCACCTGTGGGGTTAACAGGGATGTCACCAGAAGCTATGCGCTCAACGATACCTGGTGTCACACCCCGACTGACGGCGGAATCATCGAGGCGGACGAATGTGAACGATTGTTCATAGCACATGGAACTAAATAAGTTGGAATAATATTAAATATCATTTTTCATTGAACAATAATAACCAAGTAATCATTACAATACATTCAGGATTTCAACAACAAAATAAATTCTTTAGTTTAACAGATCCAAGTCCTATGTGTGCAAGAAGAAATCCTCAAGTAGCAGTCATGAAACATGTTAAAAATAAAGGGTCAACTTTGAAAGTTGGTGAGTTTCCATGGGTTAAACACACACATACATACAACATACATACATAATATATATATATATTATATATATATATTATATATATATTATCATATTATATATACATCATATTATATATATATATACATATATATATTATACATATCTATTATATATTATATATATATATATATATAATTATATATATATATATATATATATAATTCTCTCTTTTATCTCTATATCTATATATCTCTATCTATATCTCTCTTTCTCTATCTATCTATATCTATATCTCTCTCTCTATATCTATATCTCTATATATATGTCTGCTCTCTATCTCTCTTCTCCTCTCTCTCTCTCTTCTCTCCTCTCTATCTCCTCTCTCCTCTCTCTCTTCTCTCTCTCTCTCCTCTATCTCTCCTCTATCTCTCTCTCTTCTCTCTATCATCTCTCTCTCTCTCTTCTCTCCTCTCTCTCGCTCTCTCTCTTCTCTCTCTCTCTCTCTCTCTCTCTCTCTCTCTCTCTCTCTCTCTCCCCGCTTCCCCCGTTCTCGCCCCCCTCTCGCTCTAATCCCCCCTCGACCGATTCCCCGCTTACCAGATTAAACGATTAGCTCCTTGTACTTGGTTTAACCAAGTAGGCTTGTCAGACCCATAGATCTATGACGTCGCCAGGCTAGCAATAGTTAATGATTGTCAACATATAATGTATCTCATATAACACTCATAATAATACCAATAACCATGACAAAAAGTAAAGATGAATTGTATGTGCATTTACAAGTATCAAGATGTTTACAAGTGTAAGTTTATAAGGGTTAACATGTTTCACCCCAAAAGGTGTGAAATAAAGTAAAAAGAGGCATGGAAAACTCACATGGTATGATGATGGTAGTAGTGTACATAAGAAAGCTTGGATGTTCAAGAGTCAAAAGTGATGTCCTAAATGATAAAAAGAAACAATAACTTGAGTTTGGAATTCATTACAAGAAGTTAGGACGCTTAGGAATACCAATAAGCGAAAGGTAGATTGATAAACGGTTATTGTACCAATTTTAGATTCTGGATAGAATGTTTGGTACGTGTTTGAACAGGTTTTTTTAAATAGCAAACGGTTTCATAAAATTATAAAAATTTACATTTGACTAGTTCAAAGTCTCCCGGACAACTTTGATTCAGAATATTTTTATGAAAATATCCGTAAATAGGTCAAACAAGCAGCACAAGACAGAAGGTGCTGAAATACGCACTTATCTTGTGAAGGCTATTGTTGAGTCGCCCGATTGAGTTTGAAGACGTATAAACTGTCGTTGAAAAAGTAATTCAATGAGGTTAATATTGGAGTCTAATTTTACTCAAATTTAATTTTTTATGATCAAGTTATGGTCGGTTGAAGCCAGATTATATTCTGCCATTGTAGTAAGGAACTTATGTGCACTTTTAAAATCGTTAAAACATGAAACGGGTTAGTGTCAATTTATTATATTGATATATGATATATTAGACTTCCTTTGAGTTATATAAAAATATTCCAAGACTTCGGCATAGCCATCACTTAGGGAAATAATCTTGTGAAATAACCGAATATGGTGGCATAGCCGTCCATATGCAAACGGGATTCTTTGTTTACATTAATGTGTTGTTAGCTTGATTTAAGAATGTTAGTGGTTATTATAAGGTTAGTGAAATTAGAATATTAATGATCAAATAATAATGATTTAAATTAAAATAGATTTAGTAGAAGAAAGAATAAAAATAAGAACATAAAGTCATGAGAACAATTAGCTGTTAGGATGATTGAAATGTATAATATAAAAGCAATAAAAGATTACCTTAGTATTAAGAATTCTTGAAATTTCTTGTAAAATAAAATTCTTCAAATTGATCATAACCAATGGATGAAAGAAAGATATGAGAGTGAGATTTTTAGAGAATGAGCAAATAAAAAGTGAGGCCTAAGGCTTGCTTTTATAGTTGAGGTTAGGAGTAGGTTATGAATGGTGTTAATGGTGAGTTATAAGTCTTTTTAAAAGGGGTTATGATTGGAATTTGAAATAAATATAAAATTAAATAATTTAAATAAATAAAATAATAATTACAATTTAAACTTTAAATTTATTAAAACTTTAATTTTAATTTAACAAATTCGTTTTATTAAATCTTTATAGACTTAATAAATCTAATAAGAACTTGGAATTTGATTATTTAATTTAATTGAATATTTAAAATCTTATAAATATTAATAACCTTTTATAGACCTTACATATTTGTAAAAATAATGATCTTTGTATTTTTAATCTTTTATTATAGTTTTATAATTAAAACTCATAAATGACAAATAAAATTCATGAATTTATAAAATTTTATTCTATAAATCATGAAATTACCATGAATTGATTTAATAAATGAAAGTTGAATAAATAGTATTATTTTTTTTGAAGGATTAAAATAAATTAAATTTCTAACTAATGTATTTGATTTTCTAAAATTAACCCAGACGGATTCAGGTTTGGGTTTCTATTTTCCAAAATGGGCAGATGTTACACCTGGAAGCAGCTCTATATGTCTTCCGGTGAAGTTGGTGGACATCCTCTTCAGCACTTTGAAGATGGTCAGACTCATGTGAGGGACATGTAGAGCAGCTACACAGACAAGCTTGCCCTTGTCCAACTCACAATTAATGATGTGTTGAATGAACCAGTGATACATGTAAAATGTTTCCCTTTGAAGGTTCCCCATCAAGTTGGTTAGCATAAACCTTGAATAGTTAAAACAGAGGCATTTACCAACCCATGAACTAGGCATCCTAGTTCATATGGGAGTTGATCCCATCCTCCAGACTTGTTTGACAAGAAGTGAAGGACTATGTGAAGAAGGAACTTCCAATGGTAAGAGAAGTTGAACTTGTACACCGTTGACTTGCTCACATCACCGCCATATCCTATTTGGGTATATGTGTCATCAAGGTCTACTTTGGGGAACTTTGTAGGAGAGCCTTCATCATGAAGCTCTAGATGCTCCATGATGACCTGTTCAGATATGATCAATTCCTGACCACAGATGCTCGACCTCAGAACCCTAACTCCGCTCAGGGTTATAATATGTCCGTTCCCCCAAAATTCAGCCATGTGATTTGAATAAATAGTGGGGCTGACAGTAAGGGCAGTGAAGTAGGTGGATTGGGTTAGGAAGGAGATGATTTCTGAAAAGTCAGCATCCTTGGATGAATCAAGGAGTGCGACTTGATTGTGCTGAGGGTTTAGTGCCATTTTTTAGAAAAGTTGCAGAGAAATGAGTTTGAATTTGGGTAGATTGAAGACGAAGGAAGTTTTGGGCAGTAAATTGGGTAAAAAGATTAAAGAAGTGAGTCGGGGTTATTTAAATGGGTGAAAAGGCGGATGGATAAGGTGAAGTGATGGTTTGGGATAAGATGTGACAGGGGCGGTAAGGTTAAAACCATTTAAAATATTCCGACATCATTAAGAAAATCTTTACCTTTTTACAGTGTGGGGCCCAAAATATTTCCGTTACATAGTAAGGCTTTCTTCTGAGGGTAAAAGCTCTTCCGAGAATAATCTTCTTCTGAAGCCAATCTTACTTCGGAAGGTAAGAGTCTTACTTCCGAGAGTAAAAAAAGGGCTTTCCAAGTGAAGAAGTTTATAAACTTCAGAAGTAGATTTGATACTTCATGAAATGCTTCTACAAAGACTAAAATCCTTCCGAAAAGAAGATTTCCCTGGGAGGATATTTGCTTCGGAAGATATATATGACATCTTCCGAGGGTTAATTCCTCTTTGGAAGAATTTATACTTAGTGAAATTTTGAAGAAAAACCTTTTGTAACAGGGCTTAGATTGTTTTTGACAATGACAAGACACATTTTGAAAAGGTTTTCAAATGAGATGGACTAATCAATATTTATCATCCTAATAGCTGTAAAGATACTTGAATCTTTGTTCATCAAATTTTGGTGAACAAATCAGCATATTGTTTATTTGAATCAACTTTGATTAGTTTAATCAGATTTTTCTCATGAATATCTCTAATGAAATGATACCTGATGTCAATGTGCTTTGTCTTGGAGTGCTTGACTGGATTCTCAGTAATGGAGATAGCACTGTTGTTGTCAATATGGATAGGAGTACTCATGAAGTTGAATCCATAGTCTATCATCTGGTTTTGAATCCACAGCAGTTGAGCACAACAACTAGCAGCAACAATGTATTCAGCTTCAGCAGTAGATGTTGAAACATAGGATTGATTCTTGCATTGCCATGAGATGATCCTTCCACCAAGAAATTGACATCCTCCTGATGTTGATTTCTTGTTAATGTTGCAGCCAACATAGTCACTATCAGAATAGGCATAGAGATTGAAATTGCTATTCCTTGGAAACCAGAGACCTAGTTTAGGTGCTCCTTTGAGGTATCTGAGGATTTTCTTGGCAGCAACTAGGTGAGACACCTTTGGAGCAGCCTGATATCTTGCACAGATACAAGTTGCAAACATGATATCAGGTCTACATGCGTGAGATACATCAGAGAACCTATGATTGCCTTATACTGATGTTGATCAGTATCCTCCCCCTCATAGTCTTGACAAAGATTGTGATTTTTGGGTATAGGTGTGTTGGCTGGCTTACAATCTTTCATATCAAATCTTTCTAAAATGTCATGGACATATTTAGATTGATTGATAAAGAACCCTTCCTTCATCTGCTTTACCTGAATTCCAAGGATAAAGTCCATTTTTCCTATGGAACTCATCTCAAAATTCTTCTTCATAATGCTCTCAAAGTCTTTGCACATTTAGTCATTTGAGGAAACAAATATGATGTCATCGGCATAGACTTGTACGAGCAAGATGTCTTTCCAAGACTTTCTTATGAATAAAGTCTTGTCAATGGTACCTCTGGTGTATCCATTCTTCAGGAGAAACTGAGACAAAGTCTCATACCACAGCCTAGGTGCTTGGTGCAGCCCATAGAGAGCTTTATCCAATTTGCACACGTAGTTGGGGTGCGGTGGGTCTTCAAATCCTAGAGGTTGGCATACATAGACTTCCCTATCTATATCCCCATATAGAAAGAAACACTTGAAATCAAGTTGGTAGACAGTAAAATTCTTGGATGCAGCATAAGTAAGAAAGATCCTCACCACCTCAAGTCTTGCAACCGGTGCAAAAACATCAGTGTAATCAATTCCTTCCTCTTGAGTGTATCCTTTAACTATCATTCTTGCCTTGTTCTTGATAATCAAGCCTCTATCATCTCTCTTGTTCCTAAAAACCCATTTGGTGCCTATTGGTACTTGACCATATGGTAGCGGACATAGGTTCCAAACCTTTTGTCTTTTGAATTGAAGCAATTCCTCTTGCATTGACTCAACCCAGCTAGTATCTTTCAAGGCATCTTCTACTTTCTTGGGTTCCATCTGAGATAAAAAGCATGAGTACAGGCAGACATTCCCATTGTGAGTTTTTCCCCTTGTTCTCATACCTTCAGAGACATCTCCAATGATGTTCTCAGCTGGATGAGTGTTGTAAATCCTAAGCCTAGGGATCACATCCAGTTGCAAAGATAGATCCAGATTGGACATATTTTGCTCTGGAAGTTAATCACTTGGACTAGCTATTGTTTCATACTCATTCAACGAGGACTGATTGAATGAATAAGAAACAACATCAGCATCAATTGGCTGTGAAGCAGCATTAATAGTTGCATGTTCCTTCAAGATGCTACTTCCATCAGCTTGGTGTTGTGCAGTGTCACCGGAGGAGTTTTGAGGCTCACTAGGTTGACAACTGGTTGAAGCTCCACTATCTCTTGAGATAGTTATACTATCAGATCTGATAATTATGGGAGTTTGATCTTCAACAACTCTTGGAGAACTTGGAAGAGGTCTGGGTAACTCAAATAGTTGGTCATCATGAGAATCACTTTGAGTATCTATTCCAGCTGAAACATTCTCACAAGAAGGTTTAGAATAGTTTGGAAACAATTCTAAATAAAAAATATGATCAAAGCCATTCCCCCTAACACAAGGAGTGTGCTCATTAACAACGATGTTGGATGATTACTCAAATTGTTGATTTTTAATGTTATAAACTTGATGTGCTCCAAATTATACATAAAAATCCTATCAAAAGCACATCAATTATTCCTTAATATCTTCCTTAAAATGATGAAAATGTACTTAAAAGTGTTAAATTGTGTTTTTAGGTGTTTAAAAGGGCAAGATGGACAAAAGGAGTATATTTAACAAGAAATTGAAGTAATCCGAGCTTTGGACTCCAAGCATGGGGCCGTGCCTCCTTAAGCACGCCCCCATGCCTTGCCAGAAACACACCCCCGTGCTAAATTAACACACCCCCGTCCTTGGACATCTGACAGGACAAAAAGTACTGTCCCCTAAAAGTAGACACGGGGCTGTGCCCCATAGGGCACGGGGTCGTGCCCCACCTCCAACACGGGGCCGTGCCCGACACAACCTGCATGTACGAGCCGACCAACTTTCGTAAGCATTGTACTAGCACGAGGCCGTGCCTTTTAGGTAAGCTTTGGTAAATAGAAGCCTATAAATAGAAGCCTAAGTTCATCATTTTTTGGTAAGCTTTGGTGGGAGAGTTACTCTACAGAATTCTCTCGGGAATCAAGACTTCAAGATCATTCGGAGGCTCGGGAGGTGCATACAACACTTGGAAGAAGCTTGGGATCACCTAAACGTCATCCATTGTGGATTATCGGTTTGATTGTTCCATTTCACCGATGATCACTTATCTATCTTCTTTGTTATCTGTTGTTATGTTAAAGCTCATTATGAGCTAAACTCTATTTATCATCCTAATCGGATGAAACTTATGTAATTTGTGATGAACTAATGGTGTGATAAATATTATGTTAATGTTATGGTGGTCTTGGGAAAACTATTGATGGGTAGCATCTACATTTGAACGGGAAGTTATAAATTTATGGTTTGTGATTTTTATTGTCATACAAGGTTGAAAACCGTATGATTAAATTTCATTCGCGAAACCGGTCTTCATAATAAATCCATGGCTAATGAACTAGAAATGTTATTAGAAATCATATCACTTTAACTTTCTGATCATTTGCGGGTTCCCTTTTATTAGTTCGGAAACTTCAGTAATTGTTACGGTTTCTAAAATTAATGGTATGTTAGGAAGGAACCTGATCAACTCTCTTTTTAACATAAATTATGTTTTCAGAAATCGTATGTCAAATAGGACACAAAAGATTCACCTACATTACTAGGGCTTTGATCTGAGCAGTAAACTCAGCCTGACAGGATCAAGTCACTACGGCAGCAGGATAGACGAGAAATCGCGCCGGCTCATCTTTATAAACATTAACATAATTACATTAATCAATATCTTTAAATCACATCACCAATTCATCACAATTACATAAGTGGAGTCTAATTAGGATGATAACTTTTATTCCCTGGTTTTAAATCCAAACGCTTCAATTCTTAGTTTACTTTCTTTCTATTATTGTTTATTTTTAACCCTAAAAATCTTTCCAATGCAATTTATCACTTTCTTTAACAAAAACCAAATCTGATAGTCAAACATCAAGTTTGTTGAGTAGGCTAGGTGTGTCCACGGATTGATACTCGGTTCTTACCAACACTATATTACTCACGACAGGTACACTGCCTTTTGTGTGTGTGGTTTAGTATTAGTAACAACCAATTAAAACTGAATCTGTGCAATAAATCTTTATCAAAATATATATACTATCTTCACCCCATCAAGTTTTTGGCGCCGTTGCCGGGGACACACGGCAGTTTGAAAGACAAACTAAATTTTTGACTATCTTATATAACTTGTTAATATACATTTGTTTAAACTTCATTTTTATTTTTAGGTAGATTGCCTTAGTTAGTTTAGCTATTTTTGCCTGATTCATTTTAAGCCTTAGTTAGTTTATGCTTCCTTAAGTTAGTGTATGTCCGACTCGTTTAGTTCTGAACTTGTTCCGCCTCTTCCGGAACCTGAACGACTTTTCCGTCAAAGATTGCGCAAAGATCACAACAAGAAGCACCAGTCATTGAAGAAGACATTTTGGAAGATACACCATCCGAAGAAGACATGGCTAACCAAGACGAGGAAATGAAGATGACACACTATGCCACACCGTCAATAGATGGTTATGAGTCTAGTGTTGTCCAACCAGCAGCAGCGGCCAACAATTTCGAGATTAAGTCTAGTATTATCCAACTTGTAGAAAACTCTGTTCAGTTCCATGGGTTACAAGACGAAGATCCTAATGCTCACATCTCACTATTCCTTCGTATCTGTACGACCTTCAAAATCAGTAACTGTTAAGACGACGCCATTCGACTAAGACCTTTTCCATTTTCACTTCGAGGCCGAGCCATCGATTGGCTTGATTCACTTCCGCCTGGTTCCATCACCACATGGGCGGGAATGGCTGAACAATTCCTTTTGAAATACTTTCCACCCGATCGTACTGCCAAACTAAGAAGCAGCATCACAAGTTTTCGTCAAGACACGATGAATCATTACACGCAGCATAGGAGAGATATAAAAGTCTCCTTCGGAGATGCCCACATCAGGGACTTGATCTGTGGCTGCAGTGTCAAACCTTTTACGATGCGATCAGCGGAGCTCACAAGCAAGCGGTAGACCAAAGTGCGGGAGGAGATTTCGGAAGTGTCACGCCAACAGAAGCATATCAAGCCTTAGAAAGAGCAGCTAAGAAGAGCTTTGCTTACAATCCTTTAAGAACCAAACCCAGTTCTAAAGGTATTCATCAAGTAGACTCTGAAACCCTAATTGCAGCCCAATTAGAAGCTCTAACCAAAAATTTGAACAATTGCAAAGCGAGCTAAAGAAAACTCCAACACGATGCAACACATGTGGAAATTCACACAAGACCAACGAGTGCCCACAAGGCATTATGATGGTTGAAGATGTTGACTACGTAGGAGGCCCAAACAACTCATACAATTCAAATTGGAGAAGCAACTCGAATTACAGAGATGCTGGCAATAACCAACAATCATCTGGATTCAACCGAAGGCCACCTTACCAACAACAGAAACCACCATACCAAGGTCCAAGCAGTAGTAACCAAGACCGTGGAGCATCATCAATGGAAGACTTATTGCAGCAATTGTTGTTAACCACACAAGCCACAGATGAGTACATCCGGAAATCTGATCGAAGAAATGAGGAGAGGTTCCAAAGAAACGAAGCTGACATCAAAAGCAACAAAGCATCATTACAGACCATAGAGCACCAAGTAGGTCAAATAGCACAACAACTATCTGAAAGACCTCAAGGAGCTTTGCCCAGCAACACTGTGACAAACCCTAATGCTCAAGTCAAAGCCATCACCACCAGGAGTGGCAAACCACTCAAGGTGATGCACCCGCATTACAACCCATCCTTGAAGAAGTAGAAACTGAAACTCCAAGTAATGCGAGTGATAAGCAAAAGCAACCTGTTGTTATTGAAGAACCAGCAAAGAAATACGTTCCACCACCACCTTATGTTCCACCACCTCCATATCCAGGTCGTTTGAGACAACAAAGAATGGAGGCACAATATGGCAAATTCCTTGGGTTGTTCAAGCAACTCCACATCAATCTGCCCTTGGTGGAGGCCTTAGCACAAATGCCAAACTACGCTAAGTTTCTAAAAGGTGTCTTGTCAAACAAAAAGAAGCTGGAAGAGTTATCACACATGGTTTTGAATGTGGAATGCTCTGAGTTCTTCAAAACAAACTACCTCAAAAAATGACTGATCCAGGAAGTTTCACCATACCTTGCCTAATAGGAAATCTTTCTGTCAGTAATGCGTTAGCTGATTTGGGTGCAAGCATTAACCTTATGCCTTATGCGGTTTTGAAAAATTAAACCTAGGTGAACCTAGACCTACCCGTATGAGCATCCAGTTAGCTGACCGTTCTGTCAAATATCCGAGGGGCATCGTTGAAAATCTCTTAGTTAAAATTGACAAATTCGTATTTCCTGTTGATTTTGTGATCCTTGACATGGATGAGGACAAAAATGTTCCTCTTATCCTAGGTCGACCTTTCTTAGCGACTGCTCGAGCCCTCATTGATGTTTGTACAGGCAAACTCACGCTTAGAGTAGACGAGGAGGAAGTAACTTTCGATATAGGCCAATCCATGAAACACCCTCAACATCATGATGACTCACTCTATTACGTTGATGCTTGCGATTCGATCATAAGCCGTCATTTGAAGGAAGCCCTTCAAAATGAAGCTTGCAATACTCAATTAATAGAAGTCCAAATCACCGAACCCATCTGTGAGAACCAAATCATTCCAGAACTTGAAGTTGACGAAACATCATTTCATCAAGAAGCATTTGAGATCATTGAGCAAGACTTAGAACCAAAAGCCAAACCTTCTATCGAAGACCCTCCAGTCTTAGAGCTCAAAGAACTTCCATCTCATCTCGAATTGCTTTTCTTGAAAACACATCTCAACTTCCTGTCATAATCTCATCCGCCTTATCAATTGATGAGAAGAACAAGTTGCTCAATGTGCTTAAGGCACACAAACGAGCAATTGCATGGAAAATCATGGACATCAAGGGAATCAATCCATCCTTTTGCACTCATAAAATATTGATGGAGGAGAACTTCAAATCCGTCATTCAACCTCAAAGACGTTTAAACCCGAGCATGCAAGAGGTGGTGAAGAAAGAAGTAATCAAACTGCTAGATGCCGGTTTGATTTACCCTATTTCTGATTCGCCTTGGGTCAGTCCCGTCCAAGTTGTTCCAAAGAAAGGAGGAATGACTGTTGTAACTAACGAGAAGAATGAGCTTATTCCCACTCGTACGGTTACAGGATGGAGAGTTTGCATAGACTATCGCAAACTCAATGACGCCACAAGGAAAGATCACTTCCCTCTTCCTTTCATCGACCAAATGCTTGAGAGATTTTCTGGAAAAATGTTCTATTGTTTCCTGGATGGTTTCTCAGGTTATTTCCAAATTCCTATTGCTCCCGAAGATCAAGAGAAGACGACATTCACCTGTCCATATGGCACATTTGCTTATCGGCGAATGCCCTTTGGATTGTGTAATGCTCCTGCTACATTTCAAAGATGCATGGTAGCAATTTTTTATGACATGATTGAACACTCAATGGAAGTTTTCATGGATGATTTCTCCATCTTTGGAAACTCATTTGAGCAATGTCTTGAAAACCTGGAAAAGATGCTGGTTAGATGTGAAGACTCTAACCTTGTTTTAAATTGGGAAAAGTGCCACTTCATGGTTACGGAAGGAATAGTGTTAGGACACAAAATCTCTCGAGCGGGGCTTGAAGTCGATCAAGCCAAAGTCGACACTATTTCTAAACTTCCGCATCCCACAACCGTGAAAGACATCAGAAGTTTCCTAGGACATGCAGGATTCTACCGTCGTTTCATCAAAGATTTCTCAAAATCGCTCGACCAATGACTCAACTTCTGGAGAAAGACGCGCAATTCGTATTTTCTGATGAATGCATTAGTGCATTCAAATTGCTTAAGGAGAGACTGGTAACTGCTCCAATCATGGTTTCCCCAGATTGGACGCTACCATTTGAACTCATGTGCGACGCAAGCGATTTCGCGGTAGGAGCTGTATTAGGACAGAGGAAAGACAAGCATTTCACCCAATTCATTATGCGAGCAAAACCCTAAACGACGCACAAGAAAACTACACTACCACCGAAAAAGAACTTCTTGCGGTAGTTTTCGCATTCGACAAATTCCGCTCGTATCTCATCCTTTCAAAAACAATTGTTTACACCGATCATGCAGCCCTTCGTTATTTGTTCAACAAACAAGATGCAAAGCCGAGATTGATTCGTTGGATTCTTCTGCTTCAAGAATTTGATATCGAAATTCGTGATAAGAAAGGAGCGAAAAATCTAGCGGCTGATCATCTCTCGCGTCTTGAGGATTCAAGTCCTTCACAAACTGAGGAAGTCACAATAAACGACAATTTCCTCACGAATTCCTTATGCACATTCAATCCTCAATCGATGAACATCCTTGGTTCGCCGATTTTGCAAATTACTTAGCAAGCGGAATCCTTCTCAAAGGAATGACTTATCAGCAAAAGAAGAAGTTCTTTACTGATATCAAACATTACTATTGGGAGGACCCGTATCTGTTCAGAATCGGCAGACCAACTCATTCGAAGATGCGTATACGGAGGTGAAGCAG
Source organism: Flaveria ramosissima (assembly GCA_025215565.1). Taxonomy (NCBI): domain Eukaryota; kingdom Viridiplantae; phylum Streptophyta; class Magnoliopsida; order Asterales; family Asteraceae; genus Flaveria; species Flaveria ramosissima. Next base: position 59,042,709 of record CM046041.1, on the reverse strand, counting down.
AACAAATTCTAAGGCACTGCCATGAAGGACCCACAGGAGGACACCATGGAGCAACCTTAACAGCCAAGAAAGTATTCGACTCTGGATTTTACTGGCCCACGATCTTCAAAGATGCTCATAACATGGTACGCACCTGTGATGCATGTCAAAGAGCAACCAATATCTCAACACGGGATGAGATGCCTCAGAAACCAGTTCAAGTATGCGAGGTATTTGATATATGGGGTATTGATTTCATGGGGCCATTCCCGGTGTCATTTGGCAATCGTTACATCTTGGTAGCAGTCGATTACGTTTCAAAATGGGCTGAAGCTCAAGCCCCGCCTACTAATGATGCCAGGAACGTTGTCAAATTCCTTAAGAAACTATTTTCTCATTTTGGTACCCCCAAAGCTTTGATTAGTGACCAGGGAACTCATTTCTGTAACAATCAGCTTGAAAGAGCAATGGCACGTTATGGAGTTCACCATCGCTTTACAACTGCTTACCATCCATAAGCGAATGGGCAAGCCGAAGTCACTAACCGAGGTATCAAACGAATCCTTGAGAAAACTATAGGTCAAAATCACAAGGACTGGTCTACCAAGTTAGATGATGCATTATGGGCTTTTCGAACAGCCTATAAGACTCCCATCGGCACAACACCGTTCAAACTAGTTTATGGGAAGTCGTGTCATCTACGTGTAGAACTAGAGCACAAGGCCTTTTGGGCACTTAAAGCAGCAAATCTGGACCAAGACCTTGCAGGAAAGAATCGATTACTACAAATTCACGAATTGGAGGAATTGAGGGAACAAGCGTACGAAAATGCTAGGGTTTACAAAGAAAAAAGAAAATTTCATTCCACGACGCTCGATTAAAAAGCACAAAATGATTTCATGTGGGAGACCGTGTCATAATGTATAACTCTCGTTTACGTTTATTTCCCGGAAAACTGAAATCACGTTGGTTTGGACCTTATACGATAAAAAACGTGTTTCCGAATGGTGCCATTGAAATTTATAACCACAGGTTTAAGTTTCAAAGTAAATGGTCAACGTTTGAAACCGTAGAACGATGGACCAACCAAGATTCCTTCGGAGGAATTAAACCTCCGCCCCAACGAAAACTAAGTGTGGGGAAGGGTCATGCCGAAGACCCAAAACTTAACGCGACACCTATAAATAAAATTTTTTCACTTTTTAGCAATTTTAGGACTTCACAAGCACAAGCACGGGGCCATGCCTCATCAAGCACGCCCCCGTGTCTCTGACAAATTCTTTCCACGATCTCCGCTGACGACTCTGGAACGTTGCAGGTCGAATTTAAGACAAAATCTGACAAGCACGGGGCCGTGCCTAGCCAAGCATGCCCCCGTGTTCACTTTCCACGACCTGTGTATAAATACCACACTTGTTCCATTCTTTCATCACATTTATTCCTGCTTAAAAACGTCTGAAAAAATGAAAGAATCAAGTCACGGAAGCTCAAACTGGAATCCTGCAAAGAAACCGCGTTCTGAAACACGAGAACCTACAACTCAAGAATATTCTTCAAGATGCATGAACTAATCAAGCAATTGACTGAAATGAACCTCGTTGCTTCCCAACGCTTAGCTGAACTTATCCAAAAAGTTCAACAGATGAGCGAGGAACTCATTTCCATTAACCGGCAACTTGCGGAATTGAGCAACCGCACTTCTCACTATCCCATGCCGAACCTTCCACATGAAATGTGTGGAGGTTTCTTTAGAAGCATTCCGTGATGTGTTAAGTGCGCTGTTGTGCGTTAATAGAGTCTGGTTTTGCTGTTTCAGATTCTCGGCTTTTAACGTATCGTGTAACCGTAGGACCCTAGGAAATGTAATTTTCAATTGGCTTGTGTATTTAACTATAGGACTATTTTCGTATCTTTTCTGATAATTTGGAAGTGATAAAACTTAACCGAGAAAATTACATAATACGCGAAACTGAAAAACGGAACAACAAAAGACTGAAACCGAACGGTAACACATGAGCACGCCCCCGTGCCTAAGGAGGCACGCCCCCGTGCTCGACAAGACATGACATCACCTGACATTTTTCAGCCTTTTTTCTTGTTTCTCATCAATTTTGCATGTTAAAAACCGAACTCATTTGCCTGCAAAGTCGTATCCACCTTCAATTCCATCTTGTTTTCCATTTTTCTTTCATCTTTTCAAGTGTTCTTGCAAGAGTAATTGACCAAGAGGTTAGTATGCTAATTCCTATAATTATGAAAGTCATTTACATGTAGTTAGGTGATTAGGTCTTTAAACAACCGAAATCCTAGCAATTATGTGTAAACACTTGTTCTTAAACGTGTTATGGAATGATGAATGCTTTTAACCTACTTGTTCATGTTTATTCTTGTAGAAGATTAGTGTTAATTAGTATGTTTAGTTAGTTATTAGTATGTTTATTTAGTTAATTAGTTGTTTTCTTTTATTGTTAACAAGACTATATTCATAATTCGTGGTGAAATCTTTGTTAATCATGTTCAAGTTACAAGAATTCTCAAGTGGTGTAAAACAATACATATATATTTTGAGTATCTTGAATTATTAACAAATGATTAAAATGTTAAACGTATAATCTTTGATTTTTAAAGCAAGAAAATGTTAAAACCCGCTTAATCAACGATTTACAAACAAAACCACGATTGCTCGAGTCAAGATTTCATACCTAAACATGTTAACCGCACCCCCACGTTTTACAAAGCGCAACCCCATGTTCAAATTTTTTTTCCTTGGGTGATAAATTTTTAACTATTTTTGAACATGAATTGAATCATTATGATGTTATGTCGTGAAAAACACATGGTTTTCACTAACATCATGAAACTGCTCAAGAAATTTGTCTTGTCTAGATTAACTTATTTTTAGAATTTTCAGGATCATGGATCATCCCTACTTACATTTTGAAGGGAGCGCGAGAGATGGTGTCATGATAGACTTCAAGATTGCTACAAAGGGTCGAAAGATCTACTTACAAGCAGATGAAGAAAGAAAACATAGCGGCAGTCGGACAACTAGAAAGATATAATAATTATTAAGTGTTCAGTGGAAACGTTTATTCTCACAAAATAGACCTTCCGTTTATGAACTAACTCTTGAATTTTTAGCATCTTTTAAAATTAGCATGAAAGACTCTGACCCTTGGGATGATAGTGCAGTTTCATTCATACTAGCTGGGCATTGGCATAAAACATCCATTGCCTTGTTCGGTGTCTATCTCGGAATCTACACGGAACAAGAAATCGAGGAGGAGGCAATATCCGGAATGCCAGCGTATCATACCTTCCCGGACGAGGAAAGTAAGGACGCGGAAAGTGGTGCAATGAGGAAAGCATTTTGGGAGCGGATTGGAACCGAGGGTTCAACTCGAGTAAAACAAAAAAGTAGTCAGATACGAGACCGCTGCTGCGATACATTCATCGGTTACTCAGTCATTCCATAACAGCTCGTGGTCAAAGCGAGGGAGTTTGTTAATTTAAGGGCCTGTTATTTTATATTGTATGGTTAATCAGTTGCCATATAATATTGGGTATTTGTTTTGTAATCTTTTTGCCAGGAATGCGATTGCAGGTGCTCCAACACCCATGTTTGGAGGAAGCTGGATTTTGAACTTATATGAAAGCTATGGTTATAACAATGAGGGAACCGTAGGAGTGATGCCGGGACTGTTAGACTTGAGCATTTGTACAAGTATGTACATGGTGACAAGCCTACCAAATGGGCAGCCGAGCTGCATGGATAAGAAGGACAAATATGGGATCCGGCGGATCCCGAAGAAATAATCATAGACCTCGACATGCCAATACAGCCGGAAGGAGCCGGAGCTGGATCTTCAAGTTCACATACAAGGGAATTCCCAACCATGTTAGACCTTTATGAGTCAATCCAAACCACCAGCGACCATGCAAGGCGATCATTTGAATATGCCCAACGAGCCTTCAACCGAGTCGAAAATCTGCACTTCCGAGTCGATGACCTGAGCAATGACGTCACGTACATCAGAAACCGAATGTACCACGAGTGGGGGGATATCCCACCGCAAAGCCCTTGAAAACCGTATAATTTTCGGGGCCCCGACACAGTTGTTTCGTGCCAATCTATCTTTTAATTTATGTCGTTTTGTTTTTATTTTGTGTGTTTAGGATTTTAATGCTTTCAATAAATTGGTGACATTTCAGGTGATACCGAGGATTCTAACAACGCGAGGGCAATCAAACACAAGTGAAAAATTCATTTTTTAGGGGAGTTATTTCATTACCCTTTCTCGATCTTGAATATGTTAATCACATTGAGGACAATGTGATTTTAAGTATGGGGATGGGAGTAATGCATTTGACTTTGCTAAAAAGGTCCAAATTTAAAACTTTTAAGAAAAGATCACTTAACAATTAATTTTTTTGACAAGAAACCAAAAATTTAATATAATTTTTGATAAACCAAATTATAAATATATATTTTTCGGGAAATAAAGAAGTAAATCCATGACGTCCAAATAAAATTGAAAATGTTTTTTGTGATATCCTTAAAAGCAATAATCTAGTAAAATATTTAATCATGTAAAATGAAACACTTTTACCCAATTCCATCCGTATGTGAGTTTATTTTGAGCCTTAAACAAGCTTTTGCAAATTGCAATTCTACTTTCATTCTGGATTTAATTGAGGGTGCCATATGATACGTGTAATTAGAACTTGCTTTGGGTATACATTTCAGACCTTAATTAGTATTTGTTGCATAAAAATGAGTTAGGCACTAGGAAACCTTAACCATTCAAGCCCCAACCATTGTCTTTAATTTCCTTACCCGAACGTCAAGCCTAGTTAGCCCCGTTGAGCTTAAACGTTTTTATCTTTCAATCACCCGAGTCACCAAGTCACTTAACCAAAAAGCCTTCAACAAAACCCGTTTTCGTTAAAGACACGTTTTTGGCTTATAAAAAAATTGGTCTTTTACGGCAGACCTTAAAGAACTGGAATGCAGTCTTTTGATTTCAATTTGCTTTGTTGCCTCATCACGCAAAACCGGGACTTCCCCGGAAATCCGCGAATAAATTTCAATCTCAAGTTTGATGCAAGAAAGAAATGGCGAAAAAAGGAACAAGTTCCGCCATTTTGTGGGATTTCAAAAAGTGCTATAAAGAGACGGGCAAAAAGATATGAAAGATGCACGAATTGTGGAAATTGGTCCCATAATGGAAAATGCAAAAAGAATCAAACTGCATCTCAATACGAATACACAGAACTAATCCGATTGGGTGCTATTAGGCTTCAAGCCGAACGATCCGTGAGAAAGGAAAGTTTTATGTATCTTCGGGTAAAAGATGAAGTACGGTTCTTGAAAGCAAAATACGGTCTTGACAATCTGACCTTAAACGAGTCCTCAAGCTAGCATATCCCTTCTAGCTTGAAGTATTGTATAGGGAACCTTTATTGCTTTCCTTGTAGTTTATGTAAGAAAAAAATAAGCCAAGACCGTCGTCTTTAGCAATTAGCCACTCTTTTTCCAAATATTCCATACCCGAGCCCGGGCCAAGTTACAACACATCAAAGACCTAATGATTTATGCAAGTAAATATCTAAGTAGGTGGAGATTTGATCCCTTAACAAGCATATGATTTCACACGTATTCATACTAGGCAATTGAGTGTATTAGTCATACTTAATCTTGATTATGACTCCATATATTTAGCGAGTGTGAGTGCATCTTGTGAGAAGTGTGGATTTTACATGATAATAATCTTTACTAACCAACCTATTGCTTGCTAGGATATCATTTTACATGTGCTTAGTATATTATATTTGGATGAAAATAATTACTTGCGTATTTCTCGAAAGACATGTTTATAATTTGATTTATTTGATTTTGGTGGAATTGTCATTTTAAGTGATTTTTGCTTGAGGACAAGCAAAGTTCAAGTGTGGGGTATGTTTGATGTGTCCACCAATTATACATAAAAATCCTATCAAAAGCACATCAATTATTCCTTAATATCTTCCTTAAAATGAGGAAAATGTACTTAAAAGTGTTAAATTATGTTTTCAGGTGTTTAAAAGGGCAAGATGGACAAAAGGAGTATATTTAAACAATGATTAATTGAATTAATAAGCAGCTTTGGACTCCAAGCATCGCTGGCCGTGCCTCCTTAAGCACGCCCCCATGCCTTGCAAGAAACATACCCCCGTGCTACATTAACACACCCCCGTGCAACAGACAGGACAAAAAGTACGTCCAAAGATAACGGGCCGTGATAGGCTAAGGCATGGCCCCCACCTCCAACACGGGGCCGTGCCTCATTTAGCACGGGGCCGTGCCCGACACAACCTGCATGTACGAGCCGACCAACTTTCATAAGCATTGTACTAGCATGGGGCCGTGCTTAAACACTCCGGAAAGCCTATAAATAGAAGCCTAAGTTCACCATTTTTTGGTAAGCTTTGGTGGGAGAGTTACTCTGCAGAATCTCTCTCGGGAATCAAGACTTCAAGATCATTTGGAGGCTCGGGAGGTGCATACAACACTTGGAAGAAGCTTGGGATACCTAAACGTCATCCATTGTGGATTATCGGTTTGATTGTTCCATTTCACCGATGATCACTTATCTATCTTCTTTGTTATCTGTTGTAATGTTAAAGCTCATTATGAGGTAAACTCTATTTATCATCCTAATCGGATGAAACTTATGTAATTTGTGATGAACTAATGGTGTGTGATAAATATTATGTTATGTTATGGTGGTCTTGGGAAAACTATTGATGGGTAGCATCTACATTTGAACGGGAAGTTATAAATTTATGGTTTGTGATTGTGATTGTCATACAAGGTTGAAAACCGTATGATTAACTTTCATTCGTGAAACCGGTCTTCATAATAAATCCATGGCTAATGAACTAGAAAATGGTTATTAGAAATCATATCACTTTAACTTTCTGATCATTTGTGGGTTCCCTTTTATTAGTTCGGAAACTTCAGTAATTGTTACGGTTTTCTAAAATTAATGGTATGTTAGGAACCTGATCAACTCTCTTTTTAACATTAAATTATGTTTTCAGAAATCGTATGTCAAATAGGACACAAAAGATTCACCTACATTACTAGGGCTTTGATCTGAGCAGTAAACTCAGCCTGACAGGATCAAGTCACTACGGCAGCAGGATAGACGAGAAATCGCGCCGGCTCATCTTTATAAACATTAACATAATTACATTAATCAATATCTTTAAATCACATCACAAATTCATCACAATTACATAAGTGGAGTCTAATTAGGATGATAACTTTTATTCCCTGGTTTTAAATCCAAACGCTTCAATTCTTAGTTTACTTTCTTCCTATTATTGTTTATTTTTAAACCCTAAAAATCTTTCTAAATGCAAGTTATCACTTTTTTAACCAAAACCAAATCTGATAGTCAAACATCAAGTTTTTTGAGTAGGCTAGGTGTGTCCACGGATTGATACTCGGTTCTTACCAACACTATATTACCTCACGACAGGTACACTGCCTTTGTGTGTGTGGTTTAGTATTAGTAACAACTAATTAAAACTGAATCTGTGCAATAAATCTTTATCAAAATATATATACTATCTGCACCCCATCAAAACTCTACAAGCAATAGAGTTGGAGGAATATCCAACAAAGATAGCATCATCTGACTTTTCAGCAAATTTTGCCAAATTATCCTTTGTGTTAAGTATGGTACTCCTGTTGCCAAAGGACCTTAGAAAGCCAATGAACGGTGGCCTCTTGTTCCATAGCTCATAAGGGGGTTTTCCATGTGGCTTAACTACAAGAACCCTGTTCTGCACATAGCATGCAGTGCTGACTGCCTCTGCCCAGAATGTTAGAGGCAGCTTTGAATCAGCTAATATAATTCGAGCAGCCTCAATAGGTGTCCTGTTTCTCCTCTCAGCAACACCATTTTGTTGAGGAGTTCTAGGAGCATTATATTGTCTGGCAATCTCTTTTAAGTTATAGAATGAGTCAAGAACTTGATTCTTAAACTTAGTCCCTTTATCACTTCTAATTATCTTAACCTTGTGATCAATTTGATTTTCTATTTTAAGAATAAAAGATTTTAAAGTTTCAGCAGTTTCATCTTTCGTTCTTAAAAAAATAACCATTTAAATCTAGTAAAATCATCAACAATCACAAGGCAATATGATTTCCTTCCAATGCTCATTATACTTGTTGGACCAAATAGATCCATGTGCAATAAGTGTAATGGAGTTGTCACACCCCGACCAACGGTGGAATCATCGAGGCGGACGAATGTGAAACGATTGTTCATAGCACATGGAACTAAATAAGTTGTAATAATATTAAATATCATTTTTATTGAACATTACAAAACAATTAAATAATTACAAAACAAACAAGATATAAACAACAACATAAGACTTTCAATTAACTAAGTCCAAGTCCTATATGAGCACGAAGAGGTCTTCAAGTATCAAACCTGAAACATGTTAAAAATAAAGGGTCAACTTTGAAAGTTGGTGAGTTCCCATGGGTTAAGCATACATATATATTAAAACATTTACAAGTACCAATTCATGTCAGTGGTTATGAGTTAGCAAGTGTATAGAACACATATAGCTACAACCAACCTCGACTTGATTACAACTTTATAAGATTGGCTAAGTGTACTTGGTTCCCATTATGAACAAGTCATACGTCATCAGGAGCCGGCAATACATCGGCTTTATCACCAAATAGGCTTGCCAGGCCCAAAGATCTAAGACATCGCCAGGCTAGCAATAGTTAATGATTGAAAACAAAATATGTATCTCATATAAGACTTACAATAACACAAATAACCATGACAAAAAGTAAAGATGAATTTTGCAGGATCGGGTTTGTCACTTAAACACTTGGATTTCTCTCAAACTCACTTGAATAACACTCAAATCAGATGAAGTAGAGTCTTTTATAAGAGTTGATAATAATATAATAAGTAGCAAAGAACACACAGAAATAATTTTCAAGGCACTTGTATATATTACTTCTCAACTCAAAGTATTACAAGACTCTTACAAGCATGGAACATGAGTTAGAATGAGAAACTATATATACTAGATCCTACAGCCGGATATACTTTGATACCAGCTGGAAACCTAAGACTAAAGCATATACTACAATGCTAAAGTTAAGGTATCTTAGATAAAGTATTATCTAAGATATGGTAGTCATGACATGTCCATGACTTACCTTTTGTCACCAACTAAAGATGGCAACTGTACTAACTTATAAAGGTAAATAGTGGAATAAAGTATGGTAAACTACATGGCCTTTGAAAAAAACCATGCAGTATCTCAGAGGTCTGCAGTGAGTGTCAGGGAGACCATACTTGTCCACTGGATAATAGTAGTGTCTTCCGAAGGTAAGTTGGCTTCGAAAGAACAATCTTCCAAAGCCACTTATACTTTGGAAGAGGCTTCTATACTTCCGAGGCTTGAGGACTTCTATACTTCGGAAGTTGACTTATGATCTATCATTCTAAGTCTTGATCTTCGGAAGTAAGTTCTTTGTCTTCGGAAGTTGGAGTTTTCCTTCGGAAGTAGTTTTACACTTTGTCTTCGGAAGAGCTCCTTTTTCCTTCGGAAGTTCCACACTTAGCTTCGGAAGTCCTTTATTAGTTGTACCAAAATATCTAAGTGATTTGGTTTTGGTTGCACCAGCCTTTCTAGATCCAACAAACTCCCCCTAGGCTGATGCTACCAAAACCTCACTTGTTTCTGCTTCTCAAAGCTTTCAACACCAGGGACAGAAGATATTTGTCTGTTTCCTTGTTCTTCCTGAAGTGGTGCTGAGAAGCTTGTACAAGTCATTAGTGGATAGGAGATCCAGTCTATCACTCTGAATGACATGTACCCTCTGTTGCGTCCCCTGAAAAGAGTTAGTTGACGGGAGTTATAGTCATACTCCCATCTAACTATGGATTCAAGTTCAGGACCTTCAACCATTTGTAGAAAGGCTTTGCCTTTGGTTGTTGATCCCTTCTTTTCTCCTCCTCTCTCAGTTTCAACTCTTCTTCAACCTTGGTCCTAGCAGTTAGCTCGGCCATATGAAGACTGCCTAGATGATTTCTGATATGAGCAGCTACATCAGAGTTTGAAGGGTTGGAGAATGGCTTCTCTGCTAACTCAGCAATATCAAATCTGCTTAAGTGTAGCAGAGATGAGGCACTTAGCCTGTTGAGCTCTCCATTCTCTCTCTCAACAACAAAGTTGCAAGAAGAGTCTTCGAACCTCCACTGGATGATCTTCTTCCTAGGTGCAAGAGGTTGTCTTGGCACCCGGTCACCTTTCTTGGTATCCAGCAGAGTCACCAGCCTTCTCCTTAACTTCTTTTCTTCCTCATTCAAAGTGTCTGAATTGAGGCCAAGGAGATTTGCAGCTTGGTCCAATGTTCCTCTGGGCAGATCAAGAAATTGATCTCTAGTGAGGGAACATGAGGATCCATCAACATAAGTCAAATTGACTGAATCCTCCTCACAGGAGATGTCGCTCAGGGTTTGCAATTGATGAGCTTTGTCTTGATTGCCTTGAACTCCTCTAAGGGAGATGTTTAGAAGGCTGAGGGGATGGTTTGAGGGGTTGTTGGGTAGGTTGAGGTGTTTGGGTTCTGGCTAGTGTTTGGGTTGGAGGATGGGTAGTTTAGGTGGTTGAGGTGAAGAGGTTGGTAGGGGTGATGGTGTAGGTTCAGGGGTGTATGGTTCAGTGGTTGGTTCAGTTTTGATGGGGAATGGAAGGGAATTGGTTCAGGTTGTGGTTGGGTTTGAAGTTGGGGTTGAGTAGTTGATTTGAAGATCATCCCCTGTCCCCTTCTGTACATCTCCTTCCTCTTCCCCTAGCGCATGTCAGCTTTTATGTCACTGACATGTCGCTGGAGAGTCTTTTCAAACATAGGACCCACCTGCCTGCCAGAGAAGCCATGAGCCCGGAGATAGCTCTTCATCCAGGCCTTCTCACCTATCTTCTTGGCAGCAGCTAGTCCTGCTTCCTCTTCCTTCTTCTTCTTCAGCATCAGCTTTTCCCTGGCAGCTTTCTTTCTCTCTTTCTCCATTTGATCTTGCTCTTTGTTGAAGAGCCATAAGATCGTATCATTGTTGTGTGGAGATAATTCTTCTAGAGAGAAACCTTTGGAGGTTAGGAAAGTTATCCTTTCCCTCCTGAGCTGCTGAGCAGCTTCTCTTTCTTTCTTCTCCCTTTCTTCTTCTAAGGCCAACCTTGCTGCCTCTTCTCTTTGTTGTTTTTACAGCAAAGTTGCCTTTTCCGGCTTAACTAACTCCTCTAGTGGTAGCAGGAGTACATCTTCATTCGCAGCTCCTAGACTGACAAGTCTATCAATGATCTCTACTCTTCTTCTATTGTTGACTGCCTCCTGGTTGGCTGCAGCTGCTTTGCTACTGGCAGCTAGCAGCTTTTCAGTTGGAAGTCTACCTTTTCTTTTGAGGTTTTCTAACCTTTCTTCCTCCTGAAGCTCTTCCTTAGTCATCTTCCTCTTTCGTTTGATGTCTTTGGAAGTGCTAGACTTTGGGGGTTCTTGGATGGAAGGTTCAGGTTGAGTAGTAAAGATGGAAGCTGGAGTTAATGCTGATGTTTGAGCTAGGGGATGGGTGAGAAAATCCTCCATATTAACCTCAGATGCAAGTTCTAGGATTGTATCTGTGACTATTAGATCATCAGATAAGGAGAATAGTCCTTCCGCAGCTGCAATCTCAGCTTCGGAAGATTGAAATTGTTCTTCCGAGGCTTTGACTTGTGCTTCGGAAGTCTGTGAGAATGCACTATTTGTCCCAACTGTCTCAGTTGCTGGGCCATCAGTTCTTGTTTCCCCTTCGAAGTTAATCTCAGGTTCCACTTGGACCTTAGGTTGACCAACTTCCTCAATAGTGGTAGAAGGTGCATTTAACCTCTGAAGCTCTTTAGCTCCGAAGTAGATCACAGACAAATCCGGACTTGGCTGTTCAATAAGAGATTCCAAAAGGAACTTATTGAAGAACCTATTGAGATCTTGGAGCATCCTTTGATCCATTTGAATTACAATTGGAGGAGGCTCAGGAAAAACTGATGCTTGTTGCATAGGATATTTTGAGCTTAGGGAAGTGAGAGCTTGACTTTGGGGTTCCTCTTGTCTTTGGCTTTGTCCCTGAACACTCTCCCCTTTTTTGGTAGCATCATCCTGAGAGCTTGATGAGCTAGAGGAAGAGGTCAAAGAGACCTGAATTGGTACGTGCCTAACAGACCTCTCAATCTGTTTCTCAGCTAGTTTGGCCTTGAGATTTTCAATCTCAAGTTGCTGAGTGGCTGACCTATCCTCTAAAGTCCTAACCTTAGATTCAAGATTTGAGACTTTAGAAAGTAGGTCTTCAATGGTGAGTTGCAGTCTTCCCTCATCTTCTTTTGAAGAATCACGAGGAGATTACGTAACATACCATGTATGTTCATCCTCACCACCAGATGTGGTTTCTTGGCGCCCTGGTTTCCCTTGCTCAATGATATCTCTTTTAGAGTCATCAAAGGGCATGGTTGCCGTAGATTCAGTCTCAGTGATGTTACCACTGTCCTGAGGATCCCTTGAGGCTCTTCAGTAGTGGCAGCTGAATCTACATGAGTCCCCTCCACATCAGTGGGACTCACCTTAGTAAAGGTTTGCTGATGGGGGCTAGAGATAAGAGATCTCTGGGCTCTGTGATCCTTGAGAGGGTGTTATGGATCAACTTCATTGCCCTTGAGAGACTAATCTCTTCATCAGCTCCGATTAATAGGTCAGTAAAGGATATGGAAATAAAACCTAGTGACCCGGGACTTTGATCAATGTCTAAAGGCATTGAGCCTGTGATGGGGCTGTCCATTTTTGGCTGCTCAGGGGAGTATAAAGACTCTCCCTGAGGGTTTTCAGCTTGGGTTTAGGGCTCATGGGTCTGAGACTAGAAGACTCAAGACCCTATTGAGGTCAAATTGAAGGATGGTTGGACCTCGGCTGAGTGGGAGCCCATTGTTCCACTCTAGCCTTTTTGGGTAGAACATGAGGAGCTTGTTCAATCAGAGAAGATTGAACAAGGGTTTGTTTGGGGCGTCTTTGGTAAGTGATGGTAATGGGTGGAGAAGGTAGATTTGGCAAAGTGAGGATAGTTGCTGGTGTGGGTTCATCACATGTGGGGTTAACAGGGATGTCACCAGGAGCCATTGGCTCAATCATACCTGGAAGAAGTGCAGTATTCTCTTCCGGTGAAGTTGGTGGACACACTCTTCAAAGTTTTGAAGATGGTCGGCCTCATTTGAGGAACAATCAGAGCAGATGCGCAGACAAGCTTGCTCTGGTCCAGCTCACAATTGATTATGTGCTGGAGAAACCTGGGATACATGAAGAATGTGTCGTTGAAGATTTCCCATGAGATTGGTCAGCACACATCTTGAGTAGTTGAAGCGGAGGCTTCTCACCAAAACCATGAACTAGGCACCCCAAGTTCATATGGGATTTGATCCCATCCCCCCGATTTGTTGGACAAAGCCGTTGAAGAACTACATGCAGCAGGAACTTCCAGTTGTAAGAGAAATTGAATTTGTAGACGGTTGACCTGCTAACATCTACACACATCCCATTTGGATATAAGTGTTGTCCTGATCTGCTTCGGGGAATTATGTAGGAGCGCCCTCATCATGAAGCTCTAGATGCTCCCTGATGATTTGTTCAGAAATGACCAACTCCTGGCCACAGATGCTCGATCAAATGACACGAACCATATTTAGGGTTTCAATCTGACCGTTTGCCCAAAATTCAGACATATGATTTGAGTAAACCGTGGGGTTAACAGTCAGGGCAGTGTAGTAAGAAGATTGGGTTAGAAAGGGGATGATATCTGAGAAGTCGGCATCCCTTGAAGAGTCAAGGAGTGCGACTTGGTTGTGTTGAGGGTTAAGTGCCATTTGAGAAAGTTGTAAGAAGATAGTTCGGAATTTGGGTAGATTGAAGATGAAGAAAGCTTTTAGGGCAGTAATTTTGGTAAAAAGGATGAAAGTGATTAGACGGAGGTATTTAATCGGGTGGAATGGCGGTTTAAAGGGGGTTTGGAGTTTGGTTAAAATGATGGGAGGTTTCAGTGGATGATGTGACATGGGCGGTAAGGTTAGTCCATTTAAATAATCCGACATCATTAACAAAATCTTTACTTTTTACAGAGTGGGACCCAAAAGATTTCCGTTACACAGTAGAATCTTTCTTCCGAGTATAAATCATTTCCGAAGGTAATGTTCTTCCGAAGGCAAATTTACTTCCGAAGGTAAAGTTTTTACTTCCGAGAGTATATGTTGCTTTCCGAATGGAGAATGTTACAAGCTTCGGAAGTAGATCTGATATGAAATCAATCGCTTCTTCGGAGACTTAACAATTCTTTTGAGAAGAAAATTATCCTGGGAGGAATTTGCTTCGGAAGATATGAAAAATATCTTTCGAGGGTTAATTCCTCTTCAGAAGAATTCATACTTAGATAAAATTTTAGAGAAAGACCTTTTGTAACAGGGCTTAGATTGTTTTGACATAAAACTTTACACATTAAAATTTTTTCAAGTGAGATAGACTAATCAAGGTTTATCATCCCAATAGCTGTAATGAGATATTTGAATCTTTGTTCATCAAAGGCTTTGGTGAATAAGTCAGCATATTGTTCATTTGAATCAACTTTGATTAGCTTGATAATATTTTTCTCATGAATATCTCGAATGAAATGATACCTGATGTCGATGTGTTTAGTTTTGGAGTGCTTCACTGGATTTTCAGTAATGGAGATAGCACTGTTGTTGTCAATGTGGATAGGAGTGTTCATGAAGTTGAATCCGTAGTCTATCATCTTTTGAATCCACAACAGCTGAGCACAACAACTAGCAGCAGCAATGTATTCAGCTTCAGCAGTTGATGTAGAGACACAGGATTGCTTCTTGCATTGCCATGAGATGATCCTTCGACCAAGAAATTGACAGCCACCAGATGTTGATTTCTTGTTGATATTGCAGCCACCATAATCACTGTCAGAGTAATCATAGAGATTAAAATCACTATTTCTTGGATACCAGAGACCTAGTTTAGGTGCTCCTTTAAGGTATCTAAGGATTCTCTTGGCATCAAGTAGGTGAGACACCTTTGGAGCAGCCTGATATCTTGCACAAATACAAGTTGCAAACATGAAATCGGGTCTACTTGCTGTGAGATACATCAGAGAGCCAATAATTTCTCTATACTGATGTTGATCAGTATCCTCCCCCTCAGAGTCAGGGGCAGAGGTTGTGGTTTCTGGGTATAGGTGTTTTTGCTGCCTTACAATCTTTCATATCAAATCTTTCTAAGATGTCACTGACATACTTAGATTGACTGATGAAAAACCCTTCCTTCATTTGCTTAACCTGAATTCCAAGGAAAAAGTCCATTTTTCCCATGGAACTCATCTCAAACTTCTTCTTCATAATGCTCTCTAAGTCTTTACACATTTTGTCATTTGAGGAACCAAATATGATGTCATCAACATAGACTTGAACGAGCAAGATGTCTTTCCCAGACTTTCTTAAGAAAAGAGTCTTATCAATGGTACTTCTAATGTAACCATTCTTCAGGAGAAACTGAGACAATGTCTCATACTACAGCCTAGGTGCTTGGTGCAGCCCATATAGAGCTTTATCCAATTTGCACACATAGTTGGGATGCTGTGGATCTTCAAATCCTGGAGGTTGGCATACATAGACTTCCCTATCTATATCCCCATATAGAAAGGCACACTTGACATCAAGCTGGTAGACAGTGAAATTCTTGGATGCAGCATAAGCAAGGAAGATTCTAACTGCCTCAAGCCTTGCAACAGGTGCAAAGACATTAGTATAATCGATTCCCTCCTCTTGAGTGTATCCTTGAACTACCAGTCTTGCCTTGTTCTTGATAATCAAGCCTCTATCATCTCTCTTGTTTCTGAAAACCCATTTAGTGCCTATAGGTACTTGACCAGATGGTAGCGGACATAGGTTCCAAACCTTTTGTCTTTTGAATTGAAGCAGCTCCTCTTGCATTAATTCAACTCAGCTACTATCTTTCAAGGCATCTTCCACCTTCTTGGGTTCCATTTAGGATAAGAAGCATGAGTACAAGCAGACATTCCCATTGTGAGTTTGTCCTCTTGTTCTCACGCCTTCAGAGACTTCCCCTATGATGTTCTCAGCTGGATGAGTGTTGTGAATCCTAAGTCTAGGAATCACCTCCAGTTGCAAAGATAAATCCAAATTGAACACTTGGTCCAGGTGCTGTTTCAAACTCCTTCAATGAGGACTGATTGAATGAAAGAGAAACATCATCATTTGTTTGCTGTGAAGCAGCATCAACAGTTGCCTGTTCCTTCAAGATGTTGCTTTCATCAGCTTGCTGTTGTGCAGGGTCACCTGAAGAGGTTTGAGAGTCAACAGGTGAACCGCTTGTTAAAGCTCCACTATCTCTTGAGATGGTTATACTATTAGATCTGCCAATAGTGGAAACTTGATTTGCTGCAACTCTTGGAGAACTTGGAATAGGTCTGGGAAGCTCAAACAGTTGATCATTATCAGAGTCACTTTGAGCACCTGTTCCAGCTGAAACATTCTCACAAGATGGTTTAGAATAGTTTGGAAACAATTCTAAATCAAATATATGATCATGACCATTTCCCCTAACACAAGGAGTGTGCTCATTAACTACAATGTTAGAAGATTCCTCAAATTATTGATTTTTAATGTTATAAACTCTATAAGTTTTAGAGTTAGAGGAATATCCAACAAAGATGGCATCATCTGACTTTTCAGCAAATTTTGTCAAATTGTCTTTTGTGTTAAGTATGGTACACCTGCTGCCAAAGGACCTTAGAAAGCCAATGAAGGGTGGCCTCTTGTTCCATAGCTCATAAGGGGTTTTTCATGTGGCTTTACTACAAGGACCCTGTTCCTCACATAGCATGCAGTGCTGACTGCCTCTGCCCAGAATGTTAGAGGTAGCTTTGAATCAGCTAACATAGTCCGAGCAGCCTCAATAAGTGTCATATTCCTCCTCTCAGCAACACCATTTTGTTGAGGAGTTCTAGGAGCACTATATTGTCTGGCAATCCCTTTTGAGTTACAGAATGAGTCAAGAACATGGTTCTTAAACTTAGTCCCTTGATCACTTCTAATTATTTTAACCTTGTGATCAATTTGATTTTCTATTTTAAGAATTAAAGATTTCAACGTTTCAGCAGTTTCATCCTTGGTTCTTTAAAAGAGTAACCATGTAAATCTAGAAAAATCATCAACAATCACAAGGCAATATGATTTCCTTCCAATGCTCATTATACTTGTGGGACCAAGTAGATCCATGTGCAATAAGTGTAATGGAGTGGTGATGGAGTTAACAACTTTGGATTTATGGGATGCCCTGTGTTGCTTCCCTTTCAGGCATGCAATATAGTTATCTTTGCAGAAAAATTCCTTTTTAGGCAAACCATGTACCAAGTTATTTTTAGCCAATTTATTCATTGTCTTAAAATTTACATGACACATTCGTTTATGCCATAGTGTTGACTCATCATCATCAGCTTTGGAAAGAAAGCATGATACTTCTCCCATTAGGGAAGCATTGTTCATATCAAGCTTGTACATATCCATTTTCCTGGGAGATCTAAGAAGCACCAATTCCTGAGGAATCGTCATCCCGGGTTTGAGGATTATGCATTCATGTTCTGTGAAGAGCATTTGATGCTTTTGATCACAGAACTGAGAAACACTTAACAGATTGTGTTCAAGCTGTTTGACAAAGTTAACTTTGTCAACTTTTAATTTTTCGTTAGATATACTTCCTCTGCCAGAAATATATCCTCCGGCCTCACCTACAAACTGGACAGGACCTCCATCATAATGTTGAAATTATTAAAGGAGAGATCTGTTCCCTGTCATGTGCCTGGAGCATCCTCTATCCACAATCCAAACATTGTTATTCTTGTCATATGGATGTCCCTGCACATAAAATGAGATGATTAGTTTTGATTGGAAACCCAAGCCTTGTTGGTCTTGGGTTCTTCCGATGATAGTGACATAATTGAACCAAAATTTATGCATGGGGTTCAATGGATGTCTTTGAAGAAGAGGTTTGGGCTACAACATCTTCCTTGATCTTCCATTCCATCCCTTGGTTGATCATAGAGGATGAGCTTGTTGAAGCTTTTGCAGCTTGGCATTCTTCCGAAGCTTCTTTCTTTTCGGAAGAAGCCTTCACCACCTTTTCTTCCGAAGCAGTCTTCTTCTGGGATGGTCTCAAGGGGACTCTTTTATTCTTTTGAGTCTTGATAGCTTTAGCTTCCGAAGCCTTTTTCCTTTGGGAAGAAGGACATTCTTTCGAAAGCAGCCTTGCTTCGGAAACAAGCTTTGCCTTTTTCATCACTTGAACCATTTGATATGGTCCAAATGAGAAACCTTCCCTGACTCCTTCCTTTTTAACATTATTTGCATAATGTGTGCTAGCAGGATTATAGTAACAATCTTTGGCCATGTGGTTTTGCAGACCACACATTATGCATGCAATGTTAATCTTTTGGGAATTTGTGGATTGCTATTTCTTGTTCTTTTTCTCTTCATCAGCAACCTTTCCCTTTAACTTCTGATCCTTTGGTAGGACAGGAGTGCTGGTACTACACCCCTTTCCTGAATCAGAGTTTCCAACCACCTGGAATCCAGCTGAGATGAATACACCCTTTTGCTTTGGGTCTATCTTCAGCTTAGACTTAGCCACTTTCTTGGGAGTTTTTCTGGCTGCCTTAGCTCTGCTTCTTCTGGCTTTGGTGGTCAGGGTTTGATCATCATTGGTAGGAGAGGGTATAATTACCTAGTTCTTCCCTGTGATGGTCTCCATGGTTGCATCATTCTTTGACTCATAAGAAGGTGGGTCAGCAGATGGAACCTCTTGCTCTTCAGTACCACACCTTGGTTGTCTTATAGACTCATAGGAGTGTGGTGGAGCAATTTCATTGGTTCCCAACCCACCTTTGTTTTGGTAACAAAGTTTTGAGTGAGAGGATGATGCAAGAATGGCTTGGAAGTTTTGCTCGGAAATAGCATACTTCCTGGCTTGAGCCTCAACTGTGACAAGCTGGGCTTGAGCCTCAGTCAATTTGGATATTAAATCCTTTATTTGAGTCTTATAGTTTGTGTGTTCGTGTTTTAATAGGGACACAGTTTTCTCTAACTCTTTGATTTTTCTTTGATAGTCAGATTCAGCCCTTTTAAAATCAGATTTTTAAAACATTTAAAGACTCAATATTGGATTTAATCTCCATATTGTAGTCCTGATACAATTTAAACTTAGCAATACAGGCAGGAGTACAGAGATGTTCATATACCTTATTATCATCTGTTCCGGCCATGAGTGCTTGAGCAGGAGTCACATCCTGTACCATAAAGCTCCAGTCAACTTCTTGAGCCATTGCAGCTGTTTCTGTTGACTTTCCGATGGGCTTTGGTGTAGAGGGATGTGTGGAGGCATGTGGGGATCCTGGATTAGACTTGGGAGCCTTGCATTCCCTTGCAAAATGACCAAGTTGGTTACAATTGTAACATTTGGCCTTGGTTTTGTCAAACCCAAATTTGTTGTTGATTGGGTTCTAGGAAAATTGCATGTTAGGCTTTATTGAGGCATATGTGGTATGTCCGAAAACGATCAAGAACCATCCCAGGGGGTAGGAGACAACCCTCCTTACCGACCCGTAAGGCCGATCTATGAGGGCAGGTCAATACCATCTCCATCCCAGGTAAAGTCGTATCGAAAGGGACCGGAATTTTCCTTGAAGGTAAAAGCTCTCGCTTTCTAACAATATAAATAGGAGAAAGGAGTGTAGGGATTGGTAAGCTTTGCCAGAAAGAAGCTACTCGACTAATTCAGGCATTTCCTCGTTTTTCCCGATCTGGTGTGGGCTTAGATTCCGCTGTCCCTTTGCGTTGTGACTAGGCCCCTTTTCCGCTTCATGCAAGAGCACGCTCCATTGCCTTCCAGTTCTCTTAAAGAACTTCTTTGCTCTGTAGGTTAATAGAGCCATTTGTTGGACTATGTCCACGTATTCCACGTCATCTGGGCTGAAGCACTCTAGATCATCAAAGCAATATTGATAATCATTTGAGTGTCCACTTCCTGAGACAAAAGCACAGCTGTCCTGAAAGGAACTTTGCTGAGCTTGTTGAGACCTTGGAGTCTCAGGAAATGTGATGTATGGCCCAGAAGAACAAGATGGTTGCTGGGTATAAGTCAGGTATTGTTGAGGCTGGGAGGTTCCTGAGCCTTCAGCAACCATTAAAGCGTTGCTAGCAGGAAGACTCAAGGGTCTGCTTGTCTTATGACCTCTCTTACTCTCCATTTCCAAACGGTATCCATCAAGGATGCCATAGAGTTCAGT
The DNA here is from genome assembly GCA_025215565.1 of Flaveria ramosissima. Classification (NCBI taxonomy): domain Eukaryota; kingdom Viridiplantae; phylum Streptophyta; class Magnoliopsida; order Asterales; family Asteraceae; genus Flaveria; species Flaveria ramosissima. The sequence goes on along the minus strand of CM046041.1, from coordinate 59,022,271 downwards.
CATGGTGAGTGTATTCAGGTTCTCTGTTCTCTTGATAGGGACACAGTAGAATGTCCACTCATTGGGTAATGCACTCATGAACTTTCTTGTAAGATCTCTAAGTTCATGAGCAATTCCCACAGACTGAAGGGAAGAAATGAGATCCATGTACCTGAAGTATTGCTGGCTAAGTGTCTCTCCAGCAACGTAGGTGAAGTTCTCGAACTGCTGCTTCAGTGAGTCCTTCTTGGAGTCATTTGAGCTTGAATACATTTGAGCAAGCGCATCAAACAGTTCTTTGGCTGACTTGCAATGTTCAAACCCCACCATGATGGAGTTGGGAATTGCAGTCATGAGAACAGTCATAGCATTGCTATCAATGTCCAGCTTCTTCCGGTCCTCATCAGAATGATCTTCAACAGCTTTCTCAATCATGGCACTGTTTCCACCACCTACCTTTGGCTTATACGGGCCATTGACAATAGATTGCCACATCTTGCTGTCTTGATACCTGATGAAGCCTTCCATTCGTCTGCTCCATGACCTGAAGTTTTCAGGGGTGATGATGGGTGCTTTGGTCATCGTTCCCATCTCTACTTCAAATTTGTTGAGGGCCATTTGAGTGTGGTATAAGGAGGAGTGAAAAACAGGTTGATTAGGATGGTAAGATCTCACAATCAAGAGCCTAAAAAGCTCGGATACCAATTGCAGGATCGGGTTTGTCACTTAAACACTTGGATTTCTCTCAAACTCACTTAAATAACGCTCAAATCAGATGAAGTAGAGTCTTTTATAAGAGTTGATAATAATATAATAAGTAGCAAAGAGCACACATAAATAATTTTCAAGGCACTTGTATATATTACTTCTCAACTCAAAGTATTACAAGACTCTTACAAGCATGGAACATGAGTTAGAATGAGAAACTATATATACTAGATCCTACAGCCGGATATACTTTGATACCAGCTAGAAACCTAAGACTAAAGCATATACTACAATGCTAAAGTTAAGGTATCTTAGATAAAGTATTATCTAAGATATGGTAGTCATGACATGTCCATGACTTACCTTTTGTCACCAACTAAAGATGGCAACTGTACTAACTTATAAAGGTAAACAATGGAATAAAGTATGGTCAACTACATGGCCTCTGAGAAAACGCCATGCAGTATCTCAGGGGTCTGCAGCGGAGTGTCAGGGAGACCATACTTATGTCCAGTGGATAATAATAGTGTCTTCCGAAGGTAAGTTGGCTTCGGAAGAACAAGTTCTTCCAAAGCCACTTATACTTCAGAAGAGGCTTCTATACTTCCGAGGCTTGAGGACTTCTATACTTCGGAAGTTGACTTCTGATCTATCATTCTAAGTCTTGATCTTCGGAAGTAAGTTCTTTGTCTTCGGAAGTTGGAGTTTTCCTTCGCAAGTTAGTTTTACACTTTGTCTTCGGAAAAGCTCCTTTTTCCTTCGGAAGTTCCACACTTAACTTCGGAACTCCTTTATTAGTTGTACCAAAATATTCTAAGTGATTTGGTTTTAGTTGCACCAGCCTTTCTAGATCCAACAAATTGCATGTGCATTTACAAGTATCAAGATGTTTACAAGTGTAAGTTTATAAGGTTAACATGTTTCACCCCAAAAGGTGTGAAATAAAGTAAAAGGGGGCATGGAGAAACTCACATGGAAAACTCACAAGATGCACTTAAGATAACAATAAGAGAGTAAGATGGGTTCCAATGATTCCTTCACGATTCAACCTAAGATTTGGTGTCTTAGGATTAGAATAAAGTTAAGATTCAAGAGTAAATATGAATTATGGTTTCATTTGGAAATTTGGAGGGTTTAATATTTAAGTCAAATAGATTCTAATAATGAAATTGGTTATGTTTTGGTTCAATAAGGTTGGTATAAATCAATTAAGAATAAGAACGATAGTGAATGATTTAATAATTTAATTTATTTAAATAAATAAGGATTAAATATAATGTGAAAAGAAATAATTAATTTAGAAATTAATTATTTAAAATTTATAAAGTGATTTATTGAATACTTAATTATATGACTTGCAAAATAATATAAAATTATTTAAAGTCATTTTATAAAGTTTTTACGGTTTTAAATAATCTTTATAAAGGTCTTATAATATCAAAAATCCAAAAAAAATAATAATAGAAATTATATTGTTTTATAAGTTTCAAGAATTTAAACAAAAATTTAAGGAATAAATTTAAAACCAAGATGATTCGTTAGTGAACTTGCGTATTTACATACTACTCAAGTATTTAATTTATATTAATTGATGAATAAAGATTAGGCATTTAAGTGTGAAAAGTAAATAATTATTAGTTGAATATTTAATGATTTAAATAACTAATTGATTAATTATTTAAAGTATTTGTAACATATAAATTTTAAAACGGTTTGAAATAATATGAGTTTGAACTACAATAATAAAGTTTATTTTTATAAATCTTGTTATTCTTAAAGAAGGTAATTTAATTTAAAAATTATATGATTTAAATCCTTAAAAAATTTAATTTAAAAATATCTATAATATTTTAGTTAACAAAACTATTTTTATATTAATATTATGAAATACTAATAATTTTCTAAATTAAAAATATAAAAGGAATTAACTAAAATAAAAACATGGCAGAGGAAGGGTTCGAACCCCTTACCTCCTGCTTATGTTTGTTTCAAGTTACCAGTTGGGCTAAAGCCCATATCTTGTTTTAAATTACAAAATAATTAATAAAAATCATACTTCAGATAACCCCCAAATCACTCAAGAACCTAGATTACAAATGTTCCAAATAGAGCCTCAAATTGATGTTGTTAATAAAATCAACCATAGGGCTATGATTGCCCATGTGAAACCGAGTATATTGATGTGTGAAACTTACGTGATTTTCGAATGGATGATCTCAAGTTAAAGAACGAGCCGCGAAGAGTGGAAGTTGGTTTGTGTTGATTGAGTTGATCATAATCATATTCCTTGAGTATGTAGCATCCTTAGGTAATAGAGAGTAATAGCCCTTTATCAATTGCGATCTCAGTTGCCCAGAAGGTGGAGTTCGACTAAGTTGCAGGTCCGAATGAAGTTGGTGATCAATCTCGATATGTCGAGGTGTTTGAGTGGAAATTGATGATCCGGAGTGATTGAGAGGACCGATTAGGGCATTAGCCCTCTGTTATGTGGTATTGATTTAATCGGTTTCACTTATAATGACTTAAAGTTTTGAATTTATGTTTCGGTTTTGGGTGCACAACCTTAATCGACCGATTTAATTCAATTAAAACCGAATTTAAGTTCGAAACTGATGTGCGTTTGATATGGGGTAATTATTTGGATTGAAAATTGACTATTCGTGTGGTGCTAGGGTCGCCGGAGACCCGCCAGAAATGGTGGCCGGAATATGGGTCGAGGGTGGGGAATGGTTTGGGTTATGTTTAGAATAATTACACTTAGGTCCCTGTACTATTGATTTGTCATTATTTATGTCTAAACCTCTTTAAAATAATGTTTCAACAATTACATCATTAACCCCATGTTTTATAATTCCATATAATAACTCAAATTATTTATTTATAAAAAAATTATAAAACTTGTTAGCTATTTATTATTTAATTTTTAAGATGATTAAAAAGAATATAATAATCTTTATATATTTATATATCTTTATAAATCTCATTTAAATTTTAAAGTCTAATTTTTTTATATAATAATTGAAATTCATAAATGATATATAAAACCTCATAAGTTTAACATTAAACTTTATAAACCCATATACTTTATAAGTTTTATAGAAACTTTAGAATATAATTATTCTTTTTATATTACTCATAAAGAACAATTAAGACTATATATAAATTTATAACTCTTTACTTTATAAAGTATAAAAATTATTATAAACGGTTTAGATGATTTAATAAATGGAAAAAAAAATTTAAGATTAAACTACACTTCTAATTCATATGATTCATTAGAATAAATAAAATAAATTTGATAATGAAACTTTTTTGCATGAAAGTTCAAAATGAGTTTGGGTTTTGGGTTTATAAATTAAAATTAGGCGGATGTTACAGGAGTGGTGATAGAGTTTACTACTTTGGATTTATGAGATGATCTATGTTGCTTTCCTTTCAGACATGCAACACAGTTATCTTTGCAAAAACATTTCTTTTTAGGCAAACCATGTACCAAGTTATTTTTAACCAATTTATTCATGGTTTTAAATTTGACATGACACATTCGTTTATGCCATAGTGTTGACTCATCACCATTAGCTTTGAAAAGAAAGCATGGGGAAGCATTGTTCATATCCAGCTTATACATATCCCCTTTCCTGGGAGATCTAAGAAGCACCAATTCCTGAGGAATTGTTATTCAGGGTTTGAGGATAATGCACTCATATTTTGTGAAAAGCATTTGGTGCTTTTGAACATAAAACTGAGAAACACTTAACAGATTGTGTTCAAGCTGTTTGACAAAGTGTACTTTGTCAACTTTTAAATTACCATGGGATATACTCCCTCTACCATAAATATATCCTCCGGCCTCACCTCCAAACTAAACAGGACCTCCATCAAAATGTTGAAATTATTGAAGAAGATATATGTTCCCTATCATGTTCCTGGAGCATTCACTATCCATAATCCTTTCATTGTTATTCTTGTCATATGGATGTCCCTGCACATAAGGTGAGAAGGTTAGTGTGAATCCAAGGATCACAATCAGGAATTATCAGTGTTAGAAAGGAATAAAGTTAATGATTGCGAAATGAACATTAACCTTGTTTAATTGTTTAATAAACAAATATCAAACATAATAAATGTTGATTATGACGAACACAATAATACGAGCAAAATAAATAAACAAACAAGATTTCATTCAAAAGTATTTCATCAAAAACTGATTAATGATTACAGATGAATAAGTAATGAATGCTATAAAAAATAATTGCATTGAATGTGTTGATGTTAATGAAATATTGATGTGACGACTGCTAGGGTATGTGCTAGAGTACAGAATGACAGTGATGTGCTCTACTTGGTTGTTATTTTGATGAAGACTTTGCTGATGATGTAGATGCATCTCTTCTATCATCTGTTCTTCCTTTTTCTTTTCCTAATTTACTGAGAAGATTTCTATGAAGGCTTTGATGCATAGAAAAACTTACTTCTTCTTCATCTTCACTCAAAGTACAAGAGTTGTCACTATCATTGTTGGAAATAAAGGCACTTCCAGCACTTTTCGTTTCTTTGAAATGATAAGGTGTGACTTGTGTTCTCACACTCTTGTTTCTTGACTTTTCATCCATTACAAGAGCTTCAACTTTAGCTACCAATGTATCTAAGCCAGTTGCTTTGAGATCAATGATGTTCTTGAACATGAACACAGTTTGCTTCCAACTTTGAGGCAAAGTATGGAGCATCTTTTTGTTTAGTTGCTCATTGGTATACTTCGACTCCATGATGTTCATCTCAGTTACTAATTGCATGAACCTATGGAGTTGCTGAGGAATTGATTCACCCTCAATATGATGGAATGTTTCATATTGTGAGCGAAGAGTATCCTTCTTAATGCTTCTTATTTCATCACTCCATTCACAGAGTGTATAAAGTATCTTCCACAAGGAATTTGTTATTTTATAATTCTCACACCTGATTAATATTTCTTCAGGTAGCCATACTAAGCAGACTGCATGCTCTAATATCAACTTTAACCTTTTTAACATCATCAGGTGAAAGATCTTTTGTACTTATGGGATGATTATTGTCATTATAATCCGCTCCAAGAGCAAGTGGAATATAAGGACCCTCAATTATTGAAACCCACAAGTCAAAATTAGTGTAATTTATATGATTCCTGAACTTGATTTTCCAGGATTTGAAATCTGTTTTTGTTTCCAACTTTGGAGGTTGGTATGATGATCCACCGACAAAGTTACTCATTTTAGTTAAAGTATTGGAGTTCAACTAAAACAGAGTTTCTTTTAAGTAATGACCTAGTTAATGACAAAACTTAATTAATGAATAATTAAGTGATTAAGGTCACAAATCAGTTAATCCTTTTAATGATAATTAATATCAAATCAAGGATTTTGTTAATATATTTGTTCAATTGATTTGAACAATGGATGAATATCAATCAATAACACAGATCTATGATTCAATTAATGTGAATATAGATCCAAGTTAACCGAGCAATGAAACAGTACTCGCTGAAAGATATATCACTGTTTTATTGTTTTAAAAATTGATTCACATAAAACAATTTTGCTTAAAAACAAGTGATCCAATTAGAAAACTGATAAATCTAATGAAATAAGCAATCAATTAAACGATTCTAACACTATAAGATCAATCGATCTAAATCAATGAGCACTTGGCTTTGATACCACTTGTGAATCCAAGGATCGCAATAAGGAATTATCAGTGTTAGAAGGGAATAAAGTTAATGATTGCGGAATGAATATTAACCTTGTTTAATTGTTTAATAAATAAATATCAAACAGAATAAATGTTGATTATGACGAACACAATAATACGAGCACAATAAATAAACAAACAGGATTTGATTCAAAAGTATTTCATTAAAACTGATTAATGATTACATATGATTAAATAATGAATGCTTTAAACAATAATTTCTTTGAATGTGTTGATGTTGATGAAATATTGTTGTGACGGCTGCTAGGGTTTGTGCTAGAGTACAAAATGACAGTGATGGGCTCTACTTGGTTGTTATTTGATGAAGACTTTGCTGATGATGTAGATGCATCTCTTCTATCATCTATTCTTCCTTTTTCTTTTCATGATTTACTTTGAGAAGATTTCTTTGAAGGCTTTGATGCATAGAAACTTACTTCTTCTTCATCTTCACTCAAAGTACAAGAGTTGTCACTATCATTGTTGGAAATAAAGGCACTTCCAGCACTTTTTGTTTCTTTGAATAGATAAGGTGTGACTTGTGTTCTCACACTCTTGTTTCTTGACTTTTCATCCATTTCAAGAGCTTCAACTTTAGCTACCAATATATCTAAGCCAGTTGCTTTGAGATCAATGGTGTTCTTGAACATGGACACAGTTTGCTTCCAACTTTCAAGCAAAGTATGGAGCATCTTTTTGTTTAGTTCCTCATTGGTATACTTCAACTCCATGATGTTCATCTCAGTTACTAATTGCATGAACCTATGGAGTTGCTGAGGAATTGATTCACCCTCAATATAATGGAATGTTTCATATTATGAGCGAAGAGTATCCTTCTTAATGCTTCTGATTTCATCACTCCCTTCACAGAGTGTATTAAGTATCTTTCACATGGAATTTGTTGTTTTATAATTCTCGCACCTGATTAATATTTGTTCAGGTAAAGCCATACTAAGCAGACTATATGCTCTAATATCAACTTTAATGTAGATGCATATGTTCCTAGTTTATGAGCATAAATGTAAAAGTTTTTCATGTCTTACACATATGTAATGAAATGGTTCAATGAAATATAATATGTGATTGATGTTTATTCATGTTTATTTATTTCACATTATTATTGTGTTGAAGTGTAATGTATATGTATGACCATATTATATAGATTTGAGGCTGTTGTGCATAGTTTTTAGTCAATAATGATTGAGAAATGTGTCAACCTAGTCGGATGAGTCTTCATGCGAATGGACCATACTTATGGACCATACGCATGAATACATCATGCTTATGGACCAGTCGCACGACTGAACTAGGAGACTGGATCAGTAGTACGAATGAGATATAAGATTGACTCAGTCGCACGACTGAACCTTCAGTCGTGCGTATGACTCAATCGCATGATTCAGTCACACGACTGAACCATGCTAATGGTTCAGTCGTACGATTGGAAACCCCTAACCTATAAATACCACTTAATTCGTGGAAAAACAGAACACTTGAAAACACAAGAACCCTAGCCGTCCAGAACGTCCCAAACAGCCAGTCCAAGTTCATAGATCATTCCTGATCGCTCTCTATTCGTGCATAACGTTTAGTTTCAATAATACATCGATCGGGTAATTGTTCTCACTGATTGGATCGCCAATCAAATAGGATTCCGCACTATTTGATCCGGTATAAACGCAGAATCAGTTAGTACTTCGTACGTACACGGTCCTAACAAATGGTATCAGAGCTTTGGCTCTTGATTTTGCGTTTTATTCAATTAGAATTGTGTCAAAACTCACGTTTTAACTCATAAGAGTCATCTTTTTTAGTCCACAGGTGTTTTTCATCATTTCCAGGCATTAAAGTTGAAGTTTTTCGTCATACGACAGAGTAGGGTTTCTGGGTAAATCGTAATTTGTGTCTAAGTGTCAAAAATTCGATTTTTCCAAACACAGCAGCCTTCAGTCGCACGAATAGCGCATTCGTACAATTGAACCCATTCGCACACTCCATCCGCACGACTGAACCCCAGTCGCATCCTTCATTCGCATGACTGAACCATTTAGTCGTTTGAGTCCATTCGCCTTGTCCATACGCACGACTGAATCCAATCGCACGATTGAATTCATTCGCACTCTTCATTCGCACGAGTGATCCTTACGCATTTTTCATTCGCACGATTGAAGTTGTCTTGTTCTGAAAGTTAAAAGTTAATACAAATGGAAGATCAGTTTTCAGCGTTTACTGCCGGGAAGGACTCCTGTGTCCAGAACCTTCTGCTTCTGGAGAATGAGTTTGGAAATCACAATAAACCGCCGAAGCTTATAACGTTGAATGACTATCCACAATGGAAACAGCGGTTCGAGATTTACCTAAATGGAGTGGACCCAAATCTCTGGACTTCTATAGAGACTGGTTACACGGTACCAGTAAGTGCAAATGGAGTAAAGCTAACATTGGGTGGAATGAGTGAAGCTCAGAAGATTCTCTACAATGCTGAGAAGAAAGTTTATGCTCTGCTGACTCAGTCAATCCCGAAAGACATCTTTCACCAATTTTCTGTGAACAAGCAGGCCAAAAAGTTGTGGGATGCATTAGAGAAGATATACGAAGGGAATGCAACGTTAAAGGCACTAAAGGCTTAGGCTCTCAAGAAGGAGTTCGATAACTTCTCTCCTATAGAAAACGAGAGCTTGGATGACATCATCGATAGGTTCTACCATCTTATGAGTGAGCTACACACTCATGGTATAACGACGTTTATGGAAGATAAAGTTTCAAGCTTTGTAGATGGTTTGCCTGAAAAATGGGATTCATTTGTGTCCAACTTGAGACCAAACGACATACTTATTACGTTGGACATAAATGAATTCATCTTGAAGTTAAGGGAGGAGGAACTGAGGATGAAGTACAAGTCAAAGAAAGGATCTTACGTTCAGAATCCTTCACTATATAACTCAGTTCCCACTCCAAGTGGTTCAGGAGCACCACTACAAACAGCGTTCGTGTCCAGTTCCGCGGCTCCTTCCCAAACCACTGCTTCAGGACCAGAAATGTAAGGGTCATCAGGGACACACTACATAGTGCCCGAAGCCAATACAACGAAGTTGAAGACCGAGAATCTCGGTAACGTCACAGTGGAAGTTGCAAAGGAGCATATGGATCTTCTAGCAACAGTGGTCCAATCTTATGATGGTTTAGTTGCTGGGAAGATCGGAAATTGTCATCTTGCACATGAAGACTACGAGCAAGTTGACGAGAACGAGCTTGAAAGAATGGATATCATATGGGCTCTAGCAAGTGCAGTTACACGAGCTAAAAAGTTTGTCAAGAAGACGGGGCAAATCTTGTAGCAACGAAAGATACGACTTTTGGTTTCGACAAAACCAAGGTCACCTGCTTCAACTGTGGTGAAAAGGGGCATTTTAAACTTGAATGTGTGAAGCCCAAGAAGACGGGAAATGGTAACCCATTTCCTACTTTCAACCATCAAGACAAAGACATGGTTGGAACTAGTTCTTCAAGTAAAGAGAAGAAGGCACTAACTGCTCAAGGTGATGAAGGACAAGACTGGTCTTTCCGTTTTTTCTCTCCTGGAGAATCAAACATTGCTTGTGTTGAAGCATTGGATGATGGGTCTGCCAGTGAAGGTGATATTGCAGCTGAGCAAGCTATGTCAGATTCAGAAGAAGCTGTAAACGTGGTAAATCATGTGATTGAGGAAGAGCTCAGAGCAACAGGTTCAGAAACTCCAACCACAGAAGAGTCAACCTCTGCATTGATGGCTGATTCAACTGACTCCTCACAGGTAAGTTCCTTAGATCAATTATTTAGTAAAATTGTGTTTTGAATGTGAAAAGTTTAGGGAAAGCATTAATCTAAAATTTGCTACGTTATTAGAACACAATTATAACTTAGTAAATGACTTACAACCTGCACTGAAGCTAATCGTATATTAAAACAAAATGAGTGCAGTTTTAAAGAAAAGATAGAACTTTTGGGTAAGCAACTAAGGGAAACCAAGGTTGTTGGCTTAAATCAATCTAATGATATAAAGTTTTATTTAAATTCATTAGAGGAAACCAAAAAGAGAAAGAAGTTTTGGAGGTCGAGGTTAATTCATTAAAACAAAAACTGCATAGTTGGGCTAGTTCTTGTCACATACTACAGAACTTAGTGAAAGAACAAAACAATGAGGAAGGTTTGGGATACAAAGATGTGCCACCACCACATGAGATCCTTTTGAATACAAATTGTTGACTGTGAAATCTGACACTAAACAAAAGGAGGCTACTTTGAAAGCAAAAGGCAAAATGCCAGTTGAGAATTTGGATGATGCATTCAAAAGGGTTAATGTAAGGTCAGGTTCACCAACGTCCATTTCAGAACACAAACTGACTAAACCAGTTAACCACAAACGTATTAATCATCAAAGTCCAACCCAAGTGCAAGTTAAAGATGTTCAAAATGTTAAAACAATTCAGTTTGTTAATAAGGATGAAACATCTAAAAGAGTAGTGACAAAACCAAACCAGAAACACCTCACACCTTCACTAAACTCAACATCACACAAAAGTGTTCCTCAATCTATAGAAGAGAGATCTTGGTACAATTATGAAAAAGGAGGACATATTTCTCCTAATTGTCCTTATTATCAGACGCCCAAAAAGAAAATTGAACTTTTTGATGCAAAACCAAGTTCTTCTAAAACAAGATCTAACACTCCACCTAAGAGTGTTAGTGAACCTAAAGTTCAAACCATAAGTCAGGTGTCTGTTTACCACAAACAGACCTTACAGAAAACTGGCTTATGGAAAGAAAAATCAAGTATAGAGTCTGATAGTGAGAACAATAAGAAGAAAGATATGCCCTCATCCTCTAAAGGATAATGGGTTAAGTTTATGATGTGTGATTCCTCCGGGTCACCCAAGCCAGTTATGGCTTGGGTTCCAAACCTGAACTAATCATTTCCTTTATATGTACAGGGTGTCCGGTACAGTGCTATCACAAATACCTGGATTATTGATAGTGGGGCGTCCAGGCACATGGCTAGGAATTCGTCTCTCCTTTTCAATGTCAGACAAACTAAAGGGGACATGTTTCATTTGCTGGGAACAAAGGAGGATACATCACAGCACAAGGCAAAGTGGAAAACAAGAAAGTGAAGTTTGATAAGGTCAACTACGTTCAACAACTACAGAACAACTTGCTTTCAGTCTCCCAGACCTGTGATAAGGGATTTAAGGTTGTATTTGATAACAAGAAGTGCTACATGTTGAAGAAGGACTATGTGATTGAGGAGGATAAAGTTCTTATGTCAGCTTCAAGATATAACGACTTGTATGTCTTGGATCTATCAAAAGCCTCCACAACTGATCACACAGTTCAATGCTTCTTGTCAAAGGCAACTGAGAGGGATTCAATCTCCTGGCATAGGAGAATGTGACACATTAATCCAAGGAAGATGAATCATTTAGTGCAAAATGATTTAGTGAACGGAGTAACTGTCAAAAATTTCCAACTTTTGGATTTTTGTGTAGCATGTAAGAAAGGGAAACAGACCAAGAAATCTCACAAGTCAAAGAAAGTTCATTCAATTGAACTACCTCTTGAGCTTCTACACATGGATCTGTTTGGCCATGTTAGTACAAAGAGCATTGCTGGAGATCTGTATTGCTTTGTAGTAACGGATGATTACTCAAGATTTTCTTGGGTGATGTTTCTGAAAGCCAAATCAGAAACTTTTGAATCATTTAAACATCTAGTTACTACTTTGGAATCACTCTACAAGCTGAAAGTAAGGCATATTCGATCAGACAACGGAACGGAGTTCAAGAATCAGTGGACGGAGGCATTCTGTAGAGAGAAAGGAATTGTACATCAAGTTACATCTGCCTACACTCCACAGATGAATGGCATTGCTGAAAGGAAAAATCAGAGCCTGATAGCGACTGCCAGGACAATGCTAGCTGAGTCGAAACTGCCTATTCAATTCTGGAATGAGGCAGTGGCTAATGCTTGTTACACGCTCAATCGAGTCTTAGGGGTCAAACGACATGGGAAAACATGTTATGAACTGCTCCAGCGACGTAAACCAAACTTGGAGTATCTAGAACCATTTGGCGCACCGTGCATGCTGCTGAAGAAAACTCAGACTGGGAAGTTTAGTGAGAAGGCAAAAGAAGCTATTTTTCTCGGATACAGCATACCAGACAAGAGAGTTTATAACAACTCAACGGGTCAGGTAGAAGTGTGGTGCAATGTTGATGTTCAAAGATACACCACCCCCCTTGCTGGAAAAGGACCCTCATTCTTCTTTGACTATGATAGATTCTTCAAATCCTTCAATCTACCGCCTTCTCCCACTGATGATGAGCTTTCTGCGAGGATGATGTACGATGTTCTGAACACTCCTCTACCAAACTTGACATCAACGGCTCCACTAGATGATACTTCTAGCCCTTCAGGGGGAGAGCTTGAAGTAAGTGATTCTTCTTCTGAAGATGAAGCAGTTGAGACTGAAAATATGAATCAGGAGAAACAGGTTCCCACCAATGAAAGTACACAAGCATCAAATCCTGATGCCTCTAACACTTCAGAACATCATACTCCAACAGCTTCAGATACTGAATTTGTGGTTCACAATCTGGATAATGAGGTAGCTGTTCCTACTACTCCTAGATTCCGGATAAATGTTTATCATCCTTTGGACAATGTCATTGGAGATGTTCGATCAGGAGTACAAACCAGAAATCAGCTATACTTGGCTGATTATGCCTCAGTTATGGAAAAAGGATATCTTCACGATGGTGCATATCGATGTTTTGTGTCTCAATTTGAGCCAAAATATGTGAGTGAAGTCCTAAACAATGAGGCTTGGGTCAGTGAAATGCAAGAAGAACTCCTATAGTTCAAGAAGTTAGGAGTATGGAGCCTTGTGGACAGACCTAAAGGTGCTAAGGTGATTGGAATGAAATGGGTCTTGAAGTGCAAGAAAGATGATCAAGGGGTCATAATTCAGAATAAGGCTCGGCTTGTAGTTCAAGGATTCAGACAAGTCGAAGGCATTGACTACAATGAAGTGTTTGCACCTGTGGCTCGAATGGAAGCAATCCGTATCTTTCTAGCCTATGCATCCTACATGAAGATCAAAGTTTATCAATTGGATGTGAAAAGTGCCTTCCTTCATGGTGAAATCCTTGAGACCGTCTACGTCACTCAACCCGAAGGATTCAAGGATCCTTATCATCGGGACAGAGTTTACAAGCTGGACAAGGCTCTCTACGGGCTCCATCAAGCCCCTAGAGCCTGGTATGAGAAACTCTCAACTCATCTGGTGAAACATGGTTTTCGCATAGGAGTGATTGACTGTACATTGTTCATCAAAGAAAAAGATGGCGACTTACTGCTAGTACAGATATATGTTGACGACATAATCTTCGGTTCCAAGAATGAAGAATTATGTAAAGAATTTGAATCTGTAATGAAAGCAAAGTTTGAGATGAGTGCTATGGGGGAGATGAAGTTCTTTCTTGGATTACAGGTGGATCAGACACCCAAAGGAATCTTCCTGCATCAGACCAAATATGTAGGTGATATCCTCAGTCGGTTCGACATGGAGAATGCTTCAATTGCTGGAACTCCACTTGCCACTAACCATGATGTGGCACCCGACGAAAATAGTGATCTGGTTGATGCTACTATGTACAGAGGAATGATCGGATCTCTCATGTATCTCACAGCCTCACGTCCGGATATCATGTACGCGACGTGTCTTTGCTCTAGATATCAGGCGAAACCAAAAGTAAACCATCTCATAGGAGTAAAAAGGATTTTTTGTTATCTGAAGGGTACTCCAACACTTGGGTTGTGGTATCCTCATGATGATGACTTTGAGCTTATAGCGTATAGTGACTCGGATTATGGTGGTTGCAAGATGAATTACAAGTCAACATCTGCGGGATGTCAGTTCTTTGGTAGACGGTTAGTCACCCGGTAGTGTAAGAAGCAGACATCAGTTGCTTTGTCAACTTGTGAAGCTGAATTTGTTGTTGCTGCAAACTGCTTTTCTCAAATCATTTGGATTCAATAGCAAATACGTGACTACGGGTTTGCAATTTTCTAACACCCCTATTTTTGTTGATAATTCTGCTGCTATTGCTGTCACCAAAAATACGGTCCAACATCAAAAAACTAAACACATCGGTATTAAATATCACTTTATACGTGACTGTTTTGAAAAGCAATTAATCGATGTTGTTAAAATTAATACAGATTTTTAACGCGCCGACCTCTACACAAAAGCATTTGATAAACCAAGGTTTTTATATCTTTTAGAGGTTAATGGCGTGAAAAAGAAAAGTGAAGTGATTCTAGAAGACGAAAGTGCGTAGTCCGACAAGTTTTTTTTTGTTTCTTTTTATTTTCTTTTATTTATTTTATTTTCCTGTCTATTAAAATCCAAAAACACAAAAAGATTTTCGGTTTTAGAATTTTAGGGGGAGAATAGGTTAGTTTAGTATTTAATTCGTGCAGTATTTAATTACTTTAAAAAAACAAGGGAGGAGAGCAGCTTAGCTAAAAGAAATGAAATCAAATCTGTGATTCTGATTCAACACTTATGGAAATTCATAGTACACAGGGAACAAATTGTTTGGGACCTCAAAATCACCTAAATGATTTAGATGCAAAATTCAAAGTATAAATTAGAGAAGTCTAAGCAAAATTAAAGGAAAAATGATAGTAAAACTAGTCTGCTATTGAGGTAACATAGAGAAAGTAGACCTAGAGGTTGCTAGTCCTTTGTATGATGTGTCGGTAGATTCAACACAATAGATGAGTAGACCTCATTGGTGACTTAAATTCAAACTAAATTGTTCAACCTGCTGTGGGTTCCCATCTTATCCCTGGTTAACACAATCAACGCATTTCCAATAAGGGGTGACGAGCAAAATAAACGCCATAAATGTGTGCGGATGACCATAAAAATTGAGCAAAGCACATGAAAAAATGTTAAGCGCAATCAAGCTAATGACTAATGTTGTTGGTGCGTTACGTGCAAAAAGAAAAGAAAAATGCTCTCACAAGAAGATAGGTTGTGTGCCTCTCTGCTGTACGATGGCACTGACCTGAGGATAAGCATAACCTAAATATTCTAGAATTCATTGTTGTTTGCGCCTCTCTGCTGTGCGATGGCACTGACCTGAGGCTTGGCATCTCTTTGAAAGCTCTTAGAATAGTTTCTTCTTGTCAAATACCCGTAGACCGCTCAAAAATCTCTTGTGGAATGTTGATTACCATATAAGTGTGGGATCCACTAATGCTTGTTGAAAGAATATAACCTAACTCATCACCAATGTGTGTCAAAAATCTGTGTATGGATTTAAGAAGACAAATATACTGACAATCATCGTGGCTGCAATTCTTGATAGTTAAAATCATTGTATGCATCTTATAGCTCTAGTATGATTTCCTAAAATTGCTATTGACTCTCGGTCAAAACAAGAATCTAGCATCAAAATGTTTTATTAAAATGTCCCAAATGATTCTGATATACCTGTATAATTCCATAATGAAACGTTCCAGAAATGATCAAATTAACTTGAAGCTGTGCTGTTCACGAAGAAAAATCTGCTAGACGGATTTCTAAAAGACTTCAATCCATCTCTTATCAAAAACGCAAAAATATGTCTTGTTCAGTCTTTGAATTCAAGTTGTTTTTCTATTTTTCTAGTTTTTTTGTTAGGTAACTGTCAGACTATACAAATAGATGAATTATATGGATCACTCACTAAAAGGGGTCACGTCTGAGGTGACCAATCAGTTTTAAATTAAAAGGATCACGTCAGAGGTGATCAAAGGTTTTCAAATTAAAAGGATCACGTCTGAGGTGATCAAATGGTTTTAAATTAAAAGGATCACGTCTGAGGTGACCAAATGTGTGTCAAACTAAAAGATCATGTCTGAGATGATCACTATGCATAATGTTATATCAAAAGGTAAAACTTTAAGTGTGTGAAAGTGTCTGAGGTCAAACTCATATGTATGAGCCAATCGCACGATTGAATCATAAGTATGAGCCAATCGCATGATTGGACCATAAGTATGAGCCAATCACACAATTGGACCATAAGTATGGAGCAATCATACGATTGGACCATGAGTATGGAACATTCATACGAATGGATCACCAGAATGAACCAGTCGTACGACTGGATGAAGGAGTATGAGCCAGTCGCACGACTGAACCCCAGTCACACGACTGAAGCATGAGTATGGGCTCAGTCGCACGACTCGAACATGCGTATGGGTCCAATCGTACGACTGAACATTAAGACAATATAAAAGAGGGGTGAGTCGGTCTCATTTCTCTCCACCCCTCAAACCGTTCAAAAACCTGCTCATACGGAGACACTCTGCCCAAATTTTGTTCTAGCTTGATTTCTCGTTGATTGTGTTGCTAACCGATCTGTTGTTCATCTACAGGTATTGTAGGACCGAAATCGATCAAAATGACCGGTGAAATCTAACCCAAATGACCTAATTGGTTAAAATCAAGAAATCAGTAAAACCCTAAAAATAGACCACTTAAATGGTCATTAAAGTTGAATTAAAGGATATTAAGTGCTATTTAGAGTCTCTGCGAACCTAATGAGTCTAAACACGCGTCTAACATCAAGTTTTGACCAAGATTCAAGGTCGGAGTGTCGCACAGAGACTTCTGTGAATGGACACTCTGAATGAACCTCAGTCGCACGATTGAGCCAGACTCTCGACTCAATCGCACGTATGAATCATGTGAAAGGGTTCAATCGCACGACTGACTCAGTCGCAGGCTCAATCGCACGACTGAACTCAGTCGCAGGCTCAATGGCATGACTGAACTCAGTCGCAGGGTCAATCGCACAATTGAATCAGTTGTATGGTTCAGTCGCACGACTGAGACAATTTGATCAAAAAAGTTTAAGTTTCTATTGTCCTCTGTTATGCACATCACTAATGTATATGTTTATTGTGTTACAGAAACATGGGTGATATATGGACCATGACCCCAAAGCACAACATATGTGCTCACTTGGATGCCACCTCTAGGAATGCTTCCGAGTTTGCTGGGATTATCGTATTTCTTAGGAGATCAAGGATCTTCAAAGCTATTTTGACACCATGCACTCCTTACTGATCCATACAGCAGGCATTCTGGGAAAACGCCAGGGTTGACCGGTCTGTTGAGCCACACCGTATACAGAGCTCCATTTTTGGCCAGGGAGGATTACGTGGCGCCTGCTTGCAAGAAATGGCGTCACGATGACAGTGATTCAGATACTGAGCCCCTCATGATTGCCATATCCGACGATGATGACGATGATGATGACAAAGATGACGGTCAAGGTGGGGGAGATACAGGTCCCAGTACTTCACGGGCCACTGATACTTCATCTATATCTTCACCACCTCCACCTACTACTTCTTCGGCTCGAGGTGGATCTGAGCAGGCTGCTATTCATCCTGATGAAGAAGAAGAGACAGATGATGAGCCTCTGGTACGAACGGTTGGGAGCCGGGTCGTGGCCACTGAGAGAGGGATCAGGGCGGTTGGTGGACGCCAGGCTGAGTCTAAGGGTGACACTACTGATGTCACAGATCCTACATACACCCCTGACCAGTCTAGCAGCAAAGGGGGAACGCCTACTACAAAGGGCTCCAGGTTGAAGAGAATGGTGAAGCCTCACGGCAAAAAGGGAAAGAGGTTGAGGTTCACAGTGACTACATCTTCTGCACCAGCCACCACCACTACCACTACTCCAGCCACCACCACTACAGTCACCACTTCTCCCACAGCCACTATCACTCCATCCACCACCACTACCACAACCATTCCACCACATTCCACTCCCATTCCACCTCCCATATTCACCACATCCACCACTACCACCACCCACCAAGCCAAGACATCCACCCAAGCCCAAATGACCCATGATTCCACCCTACCCAATGTTGGGTTAGAGGAACAGCTGGAAAACCTTAATAGGTTGGTGCTAAAGCTATTAGCTACAGATCACATGCGGGCAAATCAGTTAACCAGGTGATATCAATCAACAACGCCCAAGGAAAGCAGCTTACGAAGCTGACTGAGAGGAGTGATCAGTATGAGAGGGTTTTAGGCCGAGCTCACCAGGCACTTACAAGTTAAAATGAGCTGGTGTTGGCTTCGGTGAAGAGAATTGAGGAGCTTGAGAAGAAAAATAAGAAGATACTTCTTAAGCTGAAAGGGTCAAAGAGTGAGCCTCTTAATATCAAGGAGGGTGATGGTGATGATGACGATGTTAATGATGATGATGATGATGATGATGATGATGATGATGATGATGATGATGATGATGGAGGAGGAGGAGGAGGAGGATGAAGATGACAGTGAGGAGGATGTTGGAGAAGATGGGTCGAGCGATAAAGATAAAGAGGACAAGGATGACCAGGAAGGTGATGCTGATGCATCAGCCTCTCCTCGAGCTCAAGAAAGGCGGACCAAACGGAGTCAAGATCAAGGAGCCTCATCCTCCGCTCCTCCAGCTGAAGAACCCACTATTCAAGACAAAAGTAATGATTAGATGTTTTTGTTTTTAAAAACTTTTGTACTTGAATTATATATTACATTAATGTAATTATTGATCATTTATGTTTGTTTATGTCTTAATGTTTCATATAATTACTTATGTGTGATATGCTTAATGTCTAATCAAACAGATGAAGCTCAACAAACAAATGAATTTGATGTCCCACCGCTTCAGCAGGTCAAGACTCAGTTAACCATGATTCTTGACTTGCAAGGGATAGTTAGAAGGTCTGTGAGCTACACTCTAGAGGAGGGAGAGATCATACACAACCTAACGGATGAACAGTTGGCTGAAATATTCAAGCTGAATCCGGATGAGTTGGTCAAAGATGTTCCTACAGTTGATGTGGCAAGTGACGATGAGCTTAACGATGTCGACGAAATCGAGATAGAGGACGTCACTGCTGATCACTATCCTCAGTACACTGATCTGGACGGACATGTTATCCCCAATTTTTTGTGAAACCTTCGATAGTGGTACTTTTGAGAAGCTGGATGAAGTTGAAAAAGAAAAGGAGAAAGAAGAAGGCACTGCCCAAGCTACAGACGAAAATGTTGATATCAAGAAAGCCGAATGGGCAGCTTGTTTTGCTGAGATGAAAGCCCAGCGCACACCCCAAAAGCAGAATGATACACAAAGCTTTATAGAGTCAAACGTCATCAGAAAGTGTCTGGCAAGATCATAGCGTGGGCGTATTTTGAAGATTTGGACGTGTATGCTGTTAAGAGAGAGAAGAGGATTGAGTACTTCAGATATCCTCATGATCTGAAGACTCTTCTTGGTTTTGAGCTAAACCGAATGGCATGCTTAGATCTACTATGTGCTAATCCAAGAAAGATGTCAGGTTGGTTTGAGGCAGCATTAAAGAAGGAATACCACACCAGATGGGTAAACTTCAGACCTAAACAACCAAAGAGGTACATTCATAGGTCTGAAGTGGATCCTATATCTGGAAAGCCTAAGGGCGTGCTGAAGTGGAGCTCCGTGCATAATCTCTAAGATTCCCTTGCGGGAAATGCCTCAGGACTTCACTCCACACTTCAAATAGTGGTATTATGATTGGAGGACGGGTGAAGCGGTCATAGTGCTGAATAGAGAAGGAAAGATAGAGACTATCTGGTATTTGACCCTATGTGGCTAACCAACTTGTCGGCTGAAGATGTCTACAAATTATACAAGTGGCCACTGTTCTATGACACGCAGGACATTGTACAAGCTCTCCAGTTTCAACACGTGATAAGACTCTGCTTTGCTTTTGAAATACATGCAGGAGTTACAAAAGAGGAGAAGTACAAGAAATTCAAAGAACATGTGAAGAGTGTTAGACAATAGAGGAAACTAGGACCAAGGAGGAGTTTGTAGATGCATATGTTCCTAGTTTATGAGCTTAAATTTAAAAGTCTTTCATGTCTTACACATATGTAATGAAATGGTTCAATGAAATATAATATGTGATTGATGTTTATTCATGTTTATTTATTTCACATTATTATTGTGTTAAAGTGTAATGTATATGTATGACCATATTATATAGATTTGAGGCTGTTGTGCACAGTTCTTAGTCAATAATGATTGAGAAATGTGTTCAACCTAGTCGGATGAGTCTTCATGCGAATGGACCATACTTATGAACCATACGCATGAATATATCATGCTTATGGACCAGTCGCACGACTGAACCTTCAGTCGTGTGTATGACTCAATCGCATGATTCAGTCGCACGACTGAACCATGCTAATTGTTCAGTCGTACGATTGGAAATCCCTAACCTAAGGTAAACTTTGTCAAGGAGCTTGGATACAATCTTCTAAGTGTATCTCAATTTTTCGATCAGAGTCACAACATGCTTTTCACTGAGCATGAGTGCATTATTCTTAAGCCCGGGGTGGCTATTCCTCAAGAGCATATCCTGCTTAGAGCCTCCAGGAGAAGGAACATGTACAAGATGGACTTGCAAGAAATATCTCCCTCAAGAGAAGTTTCATGTTTTCTATCTAAAGCAAATAGTGATGAGTCTTTCATATGCATAAAATAATATGCCATGAAAACTTTAAAAACATGAATAAATTGATTAAGAATGATTTGGTAACTGGAATGCCAAAGAAATAGTTTACAAGTGATGACTATTGTGTTGCATGCCTCAAAGGGAAGCAACACAAGGTATCACAAGCCAAAGGAAAGAAACTCTATCACTACTCCCCTACACTTATTACATATGGATCTCTTTGACTCCACCAATGTAATGAGTCTAGGAAGGACCTCATATTGTTTAATGATCACAGATGACTTTATAAGATTCACTTGGGTCTTCATTCTTAGAACTAAGGATGAGACTCCTGAGATCTTGAAGAGTTTTATCTTAAAGATTGAGAATCAATGTGATCACAAAGTCAAGACCATAAGATGTGATCAGGGAACTGAATTCAAGAACCAAATCTTTGATATATTTTGTGATGAAAAGGGCATTACAAGACAATATAGTGCTCCCAGGACTCCTCAGCAAAATGGTGTTGCTGAGAGGAGAAAAAGGACACTAATTGAAGTTGTAAGAACTATGTTGTCTGACTCTAAACTGCCCATCCACCTTCTAGGCAGAAGCAGTAAACGTTGCTTGCTATGTGCAAAACAGAGTTTTAGTAGTCTAGTAAGACTCCTTATGAACTTTGGCACAAGAGATAACTTTTCATTGGTTTTCTCAGGTCATTTGGATGTCCATGCACCATCTTGAGTACCAAAGACCAAATAGCCAAATTTTATTAGAAATTAGATGATGGACACTTTATTGGATACTCTTCTCAAGACAAGGCTTATAGAGTACACAACCTTAAAACTAGAGTAGTTGAGGAGTCAGCCAATATGACTTTCAATGAGCACACTCCCAGTGTGAAAGGTTCTAGTCCTAATTGGCTATTTGATCTTGATTTAGTTATCAACTGTTTTATCTAATCTTGTGAGAATGTTTCAGGGTCCATAGATATCTTATCAGTAGGTGATCTTGATCCAAGATTTGAGATGAGAAGACCATCAAATCATACTACTTCAGCTCTAGTAGTAACTAACTCTGCAAATGGAGTTCCTATCAGCACAACCATGTCAAATTCAGCTGATACATTTGAGGTGCCACCAAATTCCATCTCAGAGGCACAACACTCAAATGAAGGAGCTTCTAATGTAGAAGGATATGGTGGTGGTGACAGTGATCAAGAATTTCTTGATGCTGACAACCACTCCATTAAAGACAACATAAATGATGTCACACACTCATTGGATCAAGTTTCTCTTGATAAGTGTGTTGATGTGGTTGGAGAAACTTTAATGCCTGATCTAAATTTCTTTAATTTAGATCTCTCAAAGCAACTTGCTATGATCCCTCAACTCATGATCCACAAGTCTCAACCCACCACAATTATCATTAGAGATGTTGACACAGGGGTAAGAACAAGAGGACAAACCCATGATGCAAATGTTTGTCTCCACTCTTGTTTCTTGTCCCAGATATAGCCAAAGAAAGTTGATGAAGCTTTAAAGGATGGAAGTTGGGTTGAAGCAATGCAGGAGGAGCTACTTTAATTCAAAAGGCAAAAGGTTTGGAACCTATGTCCTCTCCCTCAAGGGAAGACTCCATAGGAACCAAATGGGTGTTTAGGAACAAAAAGGATGATAGAGGACTTGTCATCAAAAAACAAGGCAAGACTAGTTGTCCAAGGATATACACAAGAAGAAGGAATTGATTACACAGATGTCTTTGCTCCTATAGCTAGACTTGAAGCTATTAGAATATTCCTAGCTTTTGCTGCATTCAAGGATTTCAAGGTTCTACCAGCTTGATGTCAAGTGTGCTTTTCTATATGGAGTGATTGATGAAGAGGTGTATGTCAAACAACCACCCGGTTTTGTAGATCCTGATCATCCTGATTATGTATGTAAGCTTGATAAAGCTCTTTATGGGCTGCACCAAGCTCCAAGGAAGTGGTGTGAGACTCTATCTCAGTATCTCTGTCAGCATGGCTACAAAAGGGGTACTATAGATGGAACTCTCTTCATCAAAGGAATAGGGAATGACTTAATGCTAGTTCAAGTATATATAGATGACATTATCTTTGGGTCACCCAATCCAAAGCTCTACAAAGACTTTAAGAAGCTGATGAAGAATAGATTTGAAATGAGTGCAATGAGAGAACTTAATTTCTTTCTAGGAATTCAAGTGAAGCAAGTTGAAAGTGACATCTTCATAAGTCAATCAAAGTATGTACAAGACATACTTACAAGATTCAACTTGGCAGACTGTAAGATTACAAAGACACCCATAGCCAGAAACCACTCCCTTGGACCAGACATTGAGGGGGAGTGTGTAGATGAACATCTTTACCGGGCTATGATTAGGTCTCTTATGTATCTTACAGCTAGCAGGCCTGATATCATGTTTACCCCATGCTTTTGTGCAAGATATCAAGCCAACCCCAAGATGTCCCATCTGGTCACTGTCAAGAGGATTCTATGTTAGATCTAGGAACTATAGGTCTAGATCCTTTTGTATAGGCTTAGCACTTTAATCAATGCTTGTAATAAACTCTTGTAATTCATTACTTTAATGTATGCATTATGTATATAGGTTAACCCATATCTGTGTTGATTTATATGTATGATTGCAAGTTCAAACATAATACTTAGTAAATTTCTACGGATGAACAATCATGTTCTTCCGTAGATAATCTTGTCACAAGAAATACATCCGAGGATCTTTTGCTGAAGAACACTTCGGTGAGATGAAGTCAAGGGAATGATGTGAGACGAAAGACCCACGGATGAATGACTTGCATTTCAATGAAGAATACCAAGTGAAGACTCCTACGGAAATGAAAACTCTTGCGAAAGACAACATTCCTGCGGAAGACCAAACACTTGTACTTGCAACATCAAGTAATTCAAATCAACAAGTCAAACACGGACTCCAAGAGATTCACTATTTCCTTAACAGAAACACCTGTGCCTATAAATACTAGTCCTAGGTCACACATCAATGGACGACGACGGCAAAACAACAAACATCACATCGATCCACACGATCAATCAAACAGAAAAACCCTAGTAGCCCTCACATCAATACACCAAAATCATCAACACGTTCGAAGCAAACATTGTCATTAGAAATCATTATTTGATCATTTGTAATCATTAATTAGTTTTAATGAAATCCTTTTGAATCAAATATTGTTCTTTCATTTATTGTGTTGAAATCATCTTGTTCTTTATCATTAATATTTATTGTCTTTGATATTTAATAATTAATCAATTAAGCAACAATTAATGATCATTCCGCAATCATTAAATCGAACCCAATCTAACACTGATAATTCCTGATTGCGATCCTTGGATTCACAGGTGGTATCAGAGCCAAGTGCTCATTGATTTAGATCGATTGATCTATCGGTGTTAGAATTGTTTAATTGACTATTTATTCCATTAGATCTATCAGTTTTTTGATTAGATCTATTATTTTTGAGTAAATTTGTTTTGGTGTGAATCAATTTTTAAAACAATAAAATGGTGATTCGTCTTTCAGCGAGTACTGTTACATTGCTCGGTAAACATTGATCTATATTCACATTAATTGAAACATAGATCTGTGTTATTGATTTATATTCATCAATTGTTCAAATCGATTGAACAAATACATTAACATAATCCTGATTTGATATTAATAATCATTAAAGGATTGGCTGATTTGTGACCTTTATCACTTAATTATTCACTTAATAATCAGTGTTAGAATTGTTTAATTGACTGTTTATTCCATTAGATCTATCAGTTTTCTGATTAGATCTATTGTTTTTGAGTAAAATTGTTTTGGTATGAATCAATTTTTAAAACAATAAAACAGTGATTCGTCTTTCAGAGAGTACTGTTACATTGCTCGATTAACATTGATCTATATCCACATTAATTAAAACATAGATCTATGTTATTGATTGATATTCATCAATTGTTCAAATCGATTGAACAAATACATTAACAAAATTCTGATTTGATATTAATAATCATTAAAGGATTGGCTGATTTGTGACCTTTAACACTTAATTATTCAATAATTAAAGTCTTGTTGTAAATTACTTCTTACCCAAAAGAAACTCTGTTTTAGTTGTACTCTAATACTTTGACTAAATGAGTAACTTTGTCGGTGGATCATCATACCAACCTCCAAAGTTGTAAACCAAAGCGGATTTTAAATCCTAGAATATCAAGTTCAAGAATCGTGTGAATTATACTCATTTTGACTACTTGGTATCAATAACTAATGGTTCTTATATTCCACCGGCTCTTGGGCCAGATTATAATGACAATACTCAACCCATAAGTACAAAAGATCTATCATCTGAGGATGTTAAAAAGGTTAAAGTCGATATTAGAGCATACAATTTGTTTAGTATGGCTTTACCTAAAGAAATACTAATCAGGTGTGAGAACTATAAAACAGCAAATTCCTTGTGGAAGATACTTCATACACTCTGTGAAGGGAGTGATGAAATCAGAAGCATAAGGAAGGATACTCTTCGCTCACATTATGAAACATTTTATCATATTGAGGGTGAATCAATTCCTCAATAATTCC
The DNA here is from genome assembly GCA_025215565.1 of Flaveria ramosissima. Taxonomy (NCBI): domain Eukaryota; kingdom Viridiplantae; phylum Streptophyta; class Magnoliopsida; order Asterales; family Asteraceae; genus Flaveria; species Flaveria ramosissima. The sequence continues at coordinate 58,996,654 of CM046041.1, read as the reverse complement.
ACAAGATTATGCAATTGGTAACCGAGATGAACATCTTGGAGTTGAAGTATACCAATGAGGAATTAAATAAAAAGATGCTCCATACTTTGCCTGAAAGTTGGAAGCAAACTATGTCCATGTTCAAGAACACCCTTGATCTTAAAACCACTGGTTTAGATACATTGGTGGCTAAAGTTGAAGCTCTTGAGATGGATGAAAATTCAAGAAACAAGAGTGTGAGAACACATGTCATTCCTTATCATTTTAAAGAAACGAAAAGTGCTGGAAGTGCTTTTATTTCTAACAATGATAATGACAACTCTTGTACTTTGAGTGAAGATGAAGAAGAAGTAAGTTTTTATGTATCAAAGCCTTAAAAGAAATCTTCTCAAAGTAAATCAGGAAAAGAAAAAGGAAGACCTGATGAGAGGAAAGATGCATCTACATCATCAGCAAAGTCTTCATCAAACAACAATCAAGTAGAGCCTATCACTGTGATTCTGGACTCTGAAGAACAAAAACCAACATTTGCAGCTTTCAGCTCAAGCTTTCAAGCTTACTTGGGAAGCACTTTACTGCCAACATCTGCCAACAAGCCCTGGAAGAACTTCATCCGGATGTAGTAGAGGAAATGGATTGGCAAATGGCAATGATTGCATGTAGAGCCAATCAGTACCTGAGAAGAAACAAAAACTTGGCTACAGCAAGTAAAACAACTAAAATTGGTGTTGATAAGTCAAAAGTGAGATGTTTCAAATGAAATCTCTATGGGCACTTCTTAAGAGAATTTAATCAACAATCAACTCCTGACATGAGACAAAATCAGCAACATCAGTCTCATCAACATCAATCTCATCAACCAACAACATCTCAAAGATCTTTCAGACAGCCTCAGCTAACCAACTCATCCCCACCAGCCATAAATGCATCAGCAGGGCCTAGTAATTCAAACGAAACTGGGTTGATCATTTTACAAGATGGAACTTGTGACAGGAGCATCTATGATAAGGAAGTGTTGGAAGAGAATCAAGCTCTAATGGCCAACATGGAGAACAAAGTTCCACCTATGGCTAGAGAGGTTAGAGATAGACTATGTTCATCATTATGTGTTGAGGAAGTTATATAGAGTACATGCTCAACAACTAGCTAACAAAGTAAAAGAAACAATGATTTTAAATCAATCTCATGTAAGAGAGCATAAACTATATCAAATCAAAATTAACTCTTTACAGAAAGATTTAGATAAATTGTTTCTGAAAATTACAGTTTAAAAGCCCAAGTTGAGCATCTGACCACTTCCTTAACAAAATCCATGGTTGATCATGCATCAACTGAAGTGAAACTTCGGAAGTTTCAACTTTCATCTCAGCAATATGAGAAATTATTAAATTCTCATATTGAATCAAAGAACAGGTATGGGTTGGGATACAATGTTGTTGCACCCCCTCTGAATGATAACTAAACAACTCTACCTGAAACAATGACAAACAGTTTGTCAAATCATTTTGTGCCATGCACCAAGTTTAAATCAAAATCTAATCAACCAGTAAATAATAATGAATCTGAGGTGAGTGAAACTAAGTCTTCTGAATTAGAACAAGTCAACAAAATGACTCAGAATTTGACTTTGATGAATGTGATGACTTGGATGATTCTGATGAACATGATGATAAATGTGCAGATGAACTGGATATTGGTAAGAATGTTTCATTTGAACCAATTATTCCTAAAGTCCTTGAAGAATCCAAGCTTCCTTATCCTCTTAAGCAAAGAAACATGTTGAAAACTATTTGCAAGAGAATAGCTCAATTGAATGAAGGACTTCAAGAACTTCATAAGAAACAAAAACCTTCAACTGAAAAGTAGAAGTGCACATCTACTGAAGAAGTAAATACATCTTCCATAGAAAAGGGAAAGCAACCACAATCCGTAGAACTTTTCCGGAAGAAGAAAGTTTCTTCATCAGTAGCAGATCTGTGGAAGAACAAATCTACTGAGTCTGTAGAAGATCTTCGGAAGCTAAAGGCAACAACAAACAAGAAAACAAAATAGAAAGTTGTGAATCCTAAGAAACAGAAATCAGCTGATGCTAAACAAGAACCCTATGATATTATGTCAGGAAAGGGGTAGGATTCATCTACTGTAAAGTTTGAAAAAATATTAAAGACTCAAAGGCAGGCAAAGAAGAAGAAAGTGATTGATTCTGAAAATGAGTCAGAGGAAAAGTACTGCAAATGGTGTGATATGAAAAATCACAACACTAAAGACTGTTACTTCAGCAGTTATTGCTCCATTTGCGATATGAACAATCACATGACTTCTGATTGTTACTTCAACAAACACTATGCAATTTGTAACAAAAATAACCATTCCACTCAGGAATTTTATTTTGACAAAAAGAACAAGAGAAAGAGCACAAAGAAGCAACAATCTGAGAAGGTTGAATCAGACTCTCAATCCAGTGATAGTCAAGAAGATTCAAAACCAAAGAAGAAGCATCAAAAACAAAAGTTGCCAAAACCAAAGAAGAAAACATCTGTTAATGGTAAACCTTTGAAGAAAGAGAAACCACTTCAGCAATTCAAAACACCTCACAAAAAGGTGGACTTGACAGATAAGAAAGCAAATACTAATGATACATTCTTTGATCATTTTGAAAAGGGTTCTCATATACCACATTCAAAATCAAAGGATGGTGAAACTTTCTACAATCAAGGTTCATCAACAAAATCAAAGTAGCAAACAAACAAAGAAAAGTTGAATGAAGAAGAGATTGAGAAACAAGAACAAAGTTCAACAAGCTCATCTTCAACAGAATCATCCTCACCACAAACAACACATAATGAATCAATTGAGTCTAAAATTAATACTAAAACATCAAGACTCATTCATGAGTGAGTTACAATTTTAGACACTTCTGGAAAACCCAAGATCATTAAGGCTTGGGTTCCCAATTATAACTGATTTCATTATGTGTGCAGGAACAAACATGGAGAGCTGACAACAAGTGGTATGGTGACAGTGGTTGTTCCAGGCATATGACAAGAAACTGTTATTTTCGCCATGACTTCAAACATAAAAATGCCTCGTATGTGGCATTTGGTGGGGATAAGAAGGGAGGTAAAATTGTTGGTGAAGGAATGGTAACTAATGGTGTGCTCAAATTTGAGAAAGTAAATTACTGTGAAAATTTACAATATAATTTACTGAGTGTGTCTCAAATTTATGATCAAAATTATACCATATTATTTGATAATACTAATTGTTACATTCTTAAGCCAGGTTTTTCAATTCTAGAAGACTAGATCCTTCTTAAAGCATCAAGAAAAGAAAACACATATGTTTTGGATATGAACAATACTGCACTCACAAGCAATGAAACATGCCTGCTATCTAAGTCATCAGAAGATGAATCTCAGTTGTGGCATAGAAACCTTGTTCATTCCAACATGAAGAATATGAATACATTTGTGAAAAATGACTTAGTCATTGGACTGCCAAAGAAAGAATTTTTTTTTGTTCAAATCATTGTCCTTCATGTTATAAAGGAAAACAACATAGGGTGTCACATAAATCCAAAATTATCAATACAAACACTACACCACTCAAATTGCTTCACATGGATCTTTTTGGTCCAATCAATGTGATGAGCATTGGAAAAGGCAATATTGTTTAGTGGTTGTGGATGATTTCACTATATACACATGGGTCTTTTTCTTAAACAAAAGAGTGAAACATCACAAACATTAATGGAGTTTGTCACCAAGATTGAAAATCAACTTGATTTAAAAGTTAAAGTTTTCAGGAGTGATAATGGGACTGAATTTGTTAATACTATCTTAGACTCTTTATGCAGGATTAAAGGCATTGCAAGGCAATTCAGTGCACCAAGAACTCCATAACAGAATAGAGTTGCTAAGAGAAGAAGAAGAACTCTCATTGAAGCAGCAAGGACAATGCTAGCTGATTCACAATTGCCAATCACCTTTTGGGCTGAAGTAGTGAACACAGCATGCAATGTTCAACACAAGACATTGATTGTCAAAGAACATAACAAAACACCTTATGAGCTTTTATTTAAAAGAAAACCTTACATAGGATATCTTAGAACTTTTAGGTGTCATGTGTCTATTTTAAACACAAAAGAACAATTGGGTAAGTTTTCAAAGAAAGCCTATGATGGTTTCTTTGTTGGATATTCTTCAACATCTAAATCATATAGGATTTACATTCCACAACAAAACATTGTGGAAGAAACACCTAATTTGTCATTTGATGAATCCTTATTTCCAAAATTTGTTAATGAATCATCATGGTTGTTTGATATAGATGCACTCACAGACTCATTTAACTCTGGTTATTTGAATATTACAGGTTCTGCGGATACATGCTATTCGTTTGTTCCTCCAAACATGAATGAAGTGTCATTATCTGCTGATCCTTCAAGAACTCAAACTTCAAGTGTTATTGAACAAGGAACTACAAATCATGCAAATAATACAGCACAAGACCAGTCAACTAGATCTACATCCTCAGATGAAAACACTATATCAGCAGTTGCTAACTCTGCGTCCACAGATGAGTGTTCTACATCCGAAGATATGGATATTACATCAGCAGATGTTCCATCCATATCAGTAGATATTCCACACACTAGAGATGGTCCATTACATTCCAAAGAATTAATGTCAGCAGATCAACAAACACCATTAGTAGATATTCTTGTAACTCCTACGAAAGTTCAAAACACATCCGTAGATGTTCCTGCGGAAGGCGTTCACAATGCAGCTGATGTACAAACTTATGATGATGGATATCATTTAGCTTCAGATGATCCACATGATGAACAATTTGATTATTTCATAAATTCCTCATTTTAGTTGGGTCCCTCTTCATCAATGAATATGACTAACTTGGGATCATCTATTCCAGTTGAGTCTATTCCAACAACAAGAATTCATAAGACTCATCCAATGGACAACATTATTAGTTATCTTAATGAAAGAACTACAAGAAGCCAAAGGGAGCTGCAAACATTTGTCTCTTCACTTGTTTTCTTTCACAAGTGGTTCCTCCAAATATCACAGCTGCACTAAAAGATAATCGCTGGGTTAAAGCTATGCAGGAAGAGCTTCAACAATTCAGAAAGCAGAAAGTCTGGAATCTTGTTGATCTACCTGAAGGTCAACATCCAATTGGCACAAGGTGGCTCTTCAAAAATAAACTAGATGACAGAGGTATAATTGTGAGAAACAAAGCAAGGCTGATTGCACAAGGGTACACTGAAGAAGAAGGGATAGATTATGATGAAGTTTTTGCACCAGTTGCAAGGATTGAAGCCATAAGAGTGTTCCTAGCCTATGCTTCATATAAGAAGTTCACAATCTATCAAATGGATGTAAAGTGTGCTTTCTTATATGGGAAAATTGATGAAGAGGTCTATGTGTTCAACCTCCAGGTTTTGAAGATCCTGATTACCCACATAGGGTATACAAGCTTGACAAAGCTTTGTATCGTCTTTATCAAGCTCCAAGAAAGTGGTATGAAACATTATCATCTTTCTTGGTGAAGCATGGATATAAAAGGGAACTATTGATCATATTCTTTTTTCTCAAACAAGAACACCAAGACCTCTTAGTTGTTCAAATCTATGTAGATGACATTATATTTGGATCAACAAACAAGAGACTGTGTGTAAGCTAGAGTTGATGAAATCTGAATTTCAGATGAGTTCAATAAGAGAATTAACCTTCTTCCTTGGTCTTCAAGTTCATCAGAAACCAGATGACATCTTGATTAATCAAGAAAAGTATATTCATCAAATATTGAAGAAGTACAATCTTGTTGATACATCTTCATGCAAAACACCTACTTCCCTAATTGACAAGATTGTACCTGATCCTACAGGAAAATCTATTGATCAAAGATTGTATAGATCAATGATAGGATCTTTCATGTATTTAACTACCTGCAGACCTGACATAATGTTTGCTGTGTGTGTTTGTGCTAGGTACCAATCAGATCCAAAAGAGTCTTATCTGAATGCTATTAAGAGGAACTTTGGATATCTCAAAGGGAAACCAACCCTTGGCCTTTGGTATCCAAAAGATGGAGACTTCGCTTTCTACTCATATTCAGATAGTGACTTTGTAGGATGCAACAACAACAAAAGATCCACAACTGGTGGGTGTCAATTCATAGGACTAAGACTTGTTTCATGGCAGTGCAAAAAGCAAACAAATGTATCTATATCTACAGCTGAGGCTGAGTACATAGCTACTTTAGCTGGTTGCTCTCAAGTTCTTTGGTTTCAAAACCAATTACTTGATTATGGTTACAATTTCCTTCAAACTCCAATTCATATTGACAATTCAACTACTATGTTCATCACTGCTAATCTAGTGCAACATAGTAAAACAAAACTTATTGAAATCAGATACCATTTTCTGAGGGATTGCTAAGAAAAAAGTTTAGTCAAGTTAGTCAAGGTGGATACAACAAATCAACTTGCTGATTTATTCACTCAAGCCTTTGATTCAGTTAGATTTAATTTTCTAATTGAGTCTTTGGGCATGATTAACTTAGATTAATCATCATTAACAAAGAATAGCATGTGTCTGTCCTTGTACATAGTTATAAATAAAAAAAACAAAAACATCCAGAAAAACTTACAAAATACAAAAATATTTTCTTTATTTACTGTGTCTTTTGATTTAGCATGACATATATATGGGAAATGATTGTACACTATGCCTTTGCTTGCTTCCTGAGTTCTTAAATTTCATTAAAATCTAATCAAAAGTTTCTTGATATGTGAGTAGGTTCATCTTGAGTGGAAACCACACTAAGAGCATGCCTAACATAATGCAAAAGTGACTGTATGTGGGAAACTCCATTTTGAGGATACAGCAAGTGAGTCATATTCTGATGTGACCAAATCACTCATCTAAGTCCACTATGTACCAACACTTTATAATCTCTATCTTTGCAAATCATATTCCCTCTGTTTTGTGTAAACAAAGACCTGGGTTTATGATCACCTTGGTGTACATTTGTAACCAACTGGTGAACAGATCATGATCCTCGTCATCCTTCTGTTTTGTGTAAACAAAGGCCTGGGTTCAAGGCACCTCTTTTTTAAGGAAGTAAAGACCTGGTGACCTGATGATGATCATATCTTAGCTCTCAAAAGAATCCACTGTGTTCAATTGTATATTAACTTAAGAGCTATTGCATCATTGCATTAATAAGATGTCAAATACATCTCAAGATAGAACTTATAACTTAAAGTACATAGTTTCTAAGTGTGAAAAAGTGATGATTTGCCTCACAAAGGGAGGAAAAACTCTAATGTGAATTGAATGTGGAGCCCATAACTTTTTCTCTCTAATAAACATCAAAACATGATAAACAGCATGCCTAGTTGACACCATACTCTTGTTTGAATTTCAGTGAAAAAACATACTTGCAATCAGAGCTAAAACCAGGTCTCATTTCATCATAAAAATCAAACAGGAAGATGCTTAGTGTTATAGTATGATCCCATTATATGTTATATATGCTTGTACATAGAATTTAATTCAATTTTGTTTCTTTTAGCTTATTTATTTTTTAGTACTTTTGGACAGTCATGTGCCTTTCATGATATTCTTCTACATAAATTTTTGATAAATGCCTCAGTTCAACATTAATCACAATTTAGGGGGAGTAGTTAATTCAGAAAGATTGAAATCTGAATTGTCTAATAAATTGTCAAAGACCGAAGAAACTGGAACTTGAGCACTAACTTGGCTGTAGGATACATGAAGTTTTTCAAGTTATAATTCTTCTTGTGCACCAATTGTCATGTAAAAAAAGTCAACAAGGTCCAAAAGAAACAAATGGTTCTATCATTTGAATAGAACCATACAATCAAATAAGTTTCAAACTTTACATTTAAGCATCAACAGAAGCTACAGTGCATTTTAGCATCAGCAGAAGCTACAGTGCATTTTTCTTATTAGTAGATGCTACAGTGCGAAACTTAAAACAAGAAAAATATGACCATCCGTAGATTAGTAACCTGGATGTGTTGATATTTTAAAAGTATAATACATTTTCATGAATTGGTAACCTATGGAAAATCAAGTTATACTTTAATGAAAATTTAGTTCTTTAAAGTTAGGCATCCGCATATGTCCTACGAAAGAACTGAAATCTGCGAAATAAATAAATTCCACGGAAGTGTAATAAGGAAAGTGGGACCCACTTTATTAAATAAATGAAATTAATTTGTCCGATGGAGTATAAATGATGTCTTTGGCTTGGTATTCATTATTCACTTTTACAGAGCCTTTTTTGACCTAGAATTCTCGTTAGTAAAAACCATCATCCCTCCTTCATCCGATTTCAAAATTACACAAATCTTAACATCAAACAAATCTTAAACTTGATTTCAGGTCTTTGTTTCAAGGTAAATCATATCATAATCATCAATAATAAACTGATTGATTCATCATTTTTATCTAAACTCTTTGTATTCTTAGATGTGATGACTTTGTTCTAACATAATCTTCTTCATTCTTATGAACAGATGGCTAATCGCTTTGCAAGAGAGCACAATGTATGTGCATTCTTAAATCTTGATGACCATGTATCGGAAGGATGTCGAGATATCATCATATTCTTGAGACGATCCAGACGCTTCTATGCTTTAACAGTGGAGCCTGTGATTCATCAAGCACATATCATCGATTTCTAAAATTCGGCCCAAATAAAAGAAGAAGGAGAATCTGAGGTGATATTTGCTGATATTAAGAATAAATGGCTGAGATTTGATGAACAGACTATCAGAAGAGTACTTGAGCTGGGAGAACAAGAAGCGGGTCACCCTGATGTATTTGAGAAAGAGTACATAGAGAAGGTCTTCTATCTAATGGGGTATGATGGTGACTTTGAGAAAGGAGAGATAAAGAAAGGGACACTGTGCAAGCCCTATCGATTTCTATGTCACACTAATCTCAAGTGCATCTCTAACAGGAAATCCGGACTGGATAGATTCTCAAGGCACATTTCATCTGGAATCATTGGAATATTTGAGGGGAGGACCTACAACTACTCGAAATACATTCTTGGTTGTTTGTGTGACCTGTAACGCCCAGAATAAAGTCGAAACAAGCCAATTTATAATAATTGGCTTAGCCGTGATTACTTAAAGAAAATACGCGGGAAATGGAGTATGGACCGAGTAGACCTCGCGGGTTATGTGTTCGGCGAGTTTAAGGTCCTGGGAACGCCCGGTATATATGGACGGATCAGCTTGAGCCACTCTCATTTGCAACTCAACACCCAACTTCTAGAGAGAGAGTGTAGAGAGAGAAAGTAGAGAGGACGTGAAGATTCAAGGCTCGGTTGATCAAGAGATTGAAGATCAGTGTTCGTGGACATCCAAACAACAAGAAAAGACCAAGAATTCAGGTAAGAAACATCATTTAATCGTTTCTTTAGATTAAACCCAAATTCTAGGGTTTGGGGTTTTTGAAAGTGGTAAAGAATCATCCGAAACATATGTTTTTGTGTAAGAAAACATGTAAAAAGCTTAGATATAGCTTCTTGGATGATAAACCAAGGATTTGGGTGTAAAAGATTGATGCTTTGGGTCAAAAATGGGTTGGTTCATAATTTCATCCCGTTCTGCAAAACTAGGTGCTCGTCAAGCGAAATTATGTGTTCAACCAGCGAAACTATGGAGCTTCCTGTGAAACTATAGTTTCGCAGGTAGTTTCACAGACATGGTTATCCAAGGAAAGTTGGGCGAAACTGGCAGCGAAACTGGCAGCGAATATGCCAGCGAAACTGCCAGCGAAAATGCTAGTGAAGGTAGCGAAATTAGCAGCGAAATTAGGCAGAAATTAACCCCTTTGAGTGTTAACTTATCTACAGGCTGCGTAGTGTGACCCTTGCTTAGAAAGCTTGATTGAGAAGCTACTCATCGGTCCAGGTAAGTTCTTGTAAGGATTCTTATAAGTCTAATGCAGCCAAAACATCCAAAGTCTCTCTTGTAGATACATGTGTTCCTAGTTTATGTGCTTAAATGTAAAAGTCTTTCATGTCTTACATATGTGTAATTTGACAAAGTAATGAAATATGATATATGATTTGATTTTTATGTATGAACTTCTTATATAGGTTTGAGGTTGTTGTACACAATTCTAAGTCAATAATGATTGAGTATTATGTTCAACCTAGTCGGGTGATTATTCATGCTAATGGACCATACGCATGAATACATCATGCTTATGGACTAGACGCACGACTGAACCAGGAGACTGGATCAGTCGTATGATTGAGACATAAGATTGACTCAGTCGCACGACTGAACCTTCAGTCGTGCGTATGACTCAATCGCATGATTCAGTCGCACGACTGAACCATGCTAATGGTTCAGTCGTACGAATGAAAACCACTAACCTATAAATACCACCTAATTAGTGGAAAAACATAACACTTTAAGAGATATTTCGAATACACATAAACCCTAGCCGTCTAGAGCGTCCCAAACAGCCTGTCCAAGTTCATAGTTCGTTCCTGATCGATTCCTACTTGCTCTTAACGTTTAGTTCAATCTATATCGATCGAGTAATCGTTCTCACTGATTGGATCGCCAATCAAATAGGTTTCCACACTATTTGATCCGGTTTAAACGCAGAATCAGTTAGTACTCCGTACGAACACGGTCCTAACATGTGGTATCAGAGCTTTGGCTCTTGATTTTGCGTTTGATTCAATTAGGTTTGGTGTCAAAAACCTACGTTTTAATCAAAAGAGCCACCACTTTGCTTCTAAATGTGTTTTCGACGTTTTCTGGCATTAAAGTTTTGATTTTTCACTATACTGCAGATTAGTGTTACTAGAAAAATCGTATTTTGTGTCAAAGTGTCAAAATCTTCGTTTTTGCAAAAATAGCAGCATTCAGTCGCACAATTAGCTCATTCATACGATTGAACTCATTCGTATACTCCATTCGCACGACAGAACTCAGTCGCATTCCTCATTCGCACGACTGTACAACTCCAGTCGTTTGATTCCAATCGTCCTGTTCATACACGCGACTAAATCCAATCGCACGATTGAATTCATTCGCACCCTTCATTCGCACGAGTGATCCATACTCATTGTCCATTCGCACGATTGAAACTGTCATGTTCTCCAAGTACCAAGTTTATAGAAATAGAAGATCAATTTGCTGCGTTTACTGCCGGAAAGGACTCACGCATCCAGAACCTACTACTTCTAGAGAATGCGATTGGTAATCATAATAAACTGCCAAAGTTGTTAACGCTAGATGAATATCCTCAATGGAAACAGCAGTTTGAAATTTACTTAAATGGAGTTGATCCCAATCTTTGGACATCAATTGAGACTGGTTACACAATACTAGTCAGTACTAATGGAGTCAAGTTAACCTTGGGAGGAATGAGTGAAGCTCAGAAGATTCTCTTCAATGCTGAGAAGAAAGTTTATGCCTTGTTGACTCAGTCGATACCGAAGGACATTTTTCATCAGTCCTCTGAGAACAAGCAGGCTAAAAAGCTATGGGAGGCATTGGAGAAGAGATATGATGGAAATGCAACTTTAAAGGCACTGAAGGCTAAAGCTCTCAAGGAGTTTGATAATTTCTCTTCGATATGGAATGAGAGGTTAGATGATATTATTGACAGATTCTATCATCTAACGAGTGAGATGCACACTCATGGCGTAACCACATCAATGGAAGATAACGTTTCAAGCTTTGCTGATGGTTTGCCTGAGAAATGGGATTCATTTGTGTCTAATCTGAGACAGAATGACATTATTGCGACATTAGACATAAATGACTTCATCTTGAAGTTAAGAGAGGAAGAACTGAGAATGAAATACAAGTCGAAGAAAGGATCCAATGTTTAGAATCCTTCACTTTACAACTCAGTTCCGACTCCAACTGTTTCAGGAGCACCGTTACAAACAGCATTCGTGTCTAGTTCTTCTGCTCCTTCCCAAACCACTGCATCAGGAACCGAAACGTCAGGGTCATCTGGCACCCAATACATAGTTCCTGAGGCCAATACTACAAAGTTGAAGACCAAGAATCTCGGTAATATCACAGTGGAAGTGGCTAAGGAGCATATGGATCTTCTAGCAGCAGTGGTACAATCTTATGATGGTCTAGTTGCCGGTAAGATTGGAAATTGTCATCTTGCTGATGAGGATTACAAGCAAGTTGATGAGAATGAGCTGGAAAGAATGGACATCATGTGGGCACTAGCAAGTGTAGTAAGAAGAGCTAAGAAGTTTGTCAAGAAGACGGGGCAAAATTTAGTCGCCACTAAAGATACGACTTTTGGTTTTGACAAAACCAAAGTCACATGTTTCAACTGTGGTGAAAAGGGGCGTTTTAAACGTGAATGTGTAAAGCCCAAGAAAACTTGAAATGGTAACCTATTTCCTACTTTCAACCGTCAAGACAAAGACATGATTGGAACTGCTTCTTCAAGTAAAGAGACAAAGGCTCAGACTGCTCAAGGTGATAAAGGTCAAGATTGGTCCTTCCGATTTGTCTACAGGGGAATCAAATATTGCCTTTGTCAAAGCATTGGATGATGGATCTGCTAGTGAAGGTGAGATTACAGCTGAGCAAGCGATGTCAGATATCAAAGAAGCTGTGAATGTGGTAAATCACCTGGTAAAGGAAGAACTTAGAGCCACGCTTTTAGAATCTCCACTCACCGAAGGGTCTGATTCTACTTTGATGGCTGATTCAACTGATTCATCACAGGTAAGTTCTTTAGATCAATTATTTGCAAAACATGCTTGATCTGAATGTGAAAAATTTAGGGAGAGTATTGATCTGAAATTTGCTAGGTTATTAGAACACAATGATAACTTAGTAAATGATTTACAACTCTGCACTAAAGCTAATCGTATATTAAAACAAAATGAGTGTAGTTTCAAAGAAAAAATAGAACTTTTGAAAAAACAACTAAGGGAAACCGAGGTTGTTGCCTTAAATCAAGCTAATGATATAAAGTTTTATTTAAATTCTTTGGAAGACACCAAGAAGGAAAAAGCAGTTTTGGAAGTCGAGGTTAATTCTTTAAAACAAAAACTGCATAGTTGGGCTAGTTCTTCTCACTTAGTTCAAAACTTAGTGAAAGAATGAAATAATGGGGAAGGTGTGGGGTACAAAGTAGTTCCGCCACCACATAAAGTCCTTTTGAACAAAAAATGTAGACTTATCAATAACAACCCAGTAATGGATCATGTGGTGTCCACTCCTCTGGTTAGTGATCCTGATTCCACGGGTAAACCGGTGAAATCTGGCACTAAACAGAAGGATTCTATTTTGAAATCAAAAGGAAAAATGCCAGTTGAGAATTTGGATAATGAAACTAAAAGGGTTAATGTAAGGTCAGGTTCACAAACGTCGATTTCAGAACCCAAAATGACTAAACCAGTTAACCATAAACGTGTTATTCATCAAAGTCCAAGTAAACTAAAAGTTAAAGATGTTCAAAATGTCAAAACAATTAATTTTGTTAAAGAAGCCGAAACATCTAAAAGAGAAGTGAAAAAACCCAACCAGACACATCTCACACATTTACCAAACTCAACACCACATCAAAGTTTTCTTCAATCTGTAGAAGTAAGATCTTGCTACAGTTGTGGAAAACAAGGACATATCTCTCCTAATTGTCATTATTATCAGACGCCCAGAAAGAAAATTGAACTTTTGATGAAAAACCAAGTTTTTCTAAAATGAGATCTAATACTCCACCTAAGAGTTTTAGTGAACCTAAAGTTCAAACCATAAGCCAGTCATCTGTTTACCACAAACAGGCCTTACATAAAACTGGTTTGTGGAAAGAAAAATCAAGTAATGTGTCTGATAGTGAGGACAAGAAGAAGAAGGATGTGCCCTCATCCTCTAAAGGACAATGGGTGAATTTATGATGTGTGATTCCTCTGGGTCACCCAAGCCAGCTAAGGCTTGGGTCCCAAACCTGAACTAATCATTTCCTTTGTATGTGCAGGGTGACCGCTATAGCGCTATCACTAATACCTGGATTATTGATAGTGGGGCTTCCAGGCACATGACTGGGAATTCGTCTCTCCTTTTCAACGTCAAGCAAATTAAAGGGGGAAACGTTTCATTCGCTAGGAATAAAGGAGGTTGCAGGATCGCGTTTGTCACTTAAACACTTGGATTTCTCTCAAACTCACTTATAGAAACACTCAAATCAGATGAAGTAAAGTCTTTTACAAGAGTTGGTAATAATATAATAAGTAGCAAAGGAACACACAAAGATAATATTCAAGGCACTTGTATATATTACTTCTCAACTCAAGATATTACAAGACTCTTACAAGCATGATACATGAGTTACAATGAGAAACTATATATATTAGATCCTACAGCCAGATATACTTTGATACCAGCTAAAAACCTAAGACTAAAGCATATACTACAATGCTAAAGTTAAGGTATCTTAGATAAAGTATTATCTAATATATGGTAGTCATGACATGTCCATGACTTACCTTTTGTCACCAACTAAATATGGCAACTGTACTAACATAAAAAGGGAAACATTGGATTAAAGTATGGTCAACTACATGGCTTTTGAGAAAACGCCATGCAGTATCTCAGAGGTCTGCAGCGGAGTGTCAGGGAGACCATACTTATGTCCACTGGATAATAGCAGTGTCTTCCGAAGGTAAGTTGGCTTCGGAAGAACAAGTTCTTCCAAAGCCACTTATACTTCGGAAGAGGCTTCTATACTTCCGAGGCTTGAGGACTTCAGTACTTTGGAAGTTGACTTCAGATCTTTCATTCTAAGTCTTGATCTTTGGAAGTAGGTTCTTTGTCTTCGGAAGTTGGAGTTTTCCTTCGGAAGTAAGTTTTACACTTTGTCTTCGGAAGAGCTCCTTTTTCCTTCGGAAGTTCCACACTTAGCTTCGGAAGTCCTTTATTTGTTGTACCAAAATCTTCTAAGTGACTTGGTTTTGGTTGCACCAACCTTTCTAGATCCAACAGAGGTACATCACAGCTCAAGGCGAAGTAGGAAATGAGAAGATGAAGTTTGACAAGGTCAACTACGTTCAACAACTTCAGAACAACTTGCTTTCAGTCTCCCTGATCTTTGATAAAGGATTCAAAGTTATGTTTGACAAAAAGAAGTGCTACGTGTTGAAGAAGGAGTATGTTGTCGAGGAGGATAATATTCTAATGTCAGCTTCAAGATATAACAATCTGTATGTCTTCGATCTATCAAAAGCCTCCACAACTGATCACACTGTTCAATGTTTCTTGTCAAAGGAAACTGAGAGGGATTCAGTCTCATGGCATACGAGAATGGGACACATTAATCCAAGGAAGATGAATCATTTGGTTCAGAGTGATTTAGTAAATGGAGTAACTGTCAAGAATTTCCAGCTTCCGGATTTCTGTGTAGCATGTAAGAAAGGAAAACAGACCAAGAAATCTAACAAGACAAAGAAAGTGAATTCTATTGATATTCCTCTTGAGCTTCTACACATGGATCTGTTTGGCCATGTAAGCACAAAGAGCATTGCTGGAGATCTATACTGCTTTGTAGTAACGGATGATTACTCAAGATTCTCTTGGGTGATGTTTCTGAAAGCCAAATCAGAAACTTTTGAATCATTCAAACATCTAGTAACTACATTGGAATCACTCTACAAGCTAAAAGTAAGGTAGATTCGATCAGACAACGGCACAGAATTCAAGAATCAGTGGATGGAGGCATATTGTAGAGAGGAATTGTACATCAATTTACCTTTGCCTACACTCCACAGATGAATGGCGTTGCTGAAAGGAAAAATCAGAGCTTGATAGAGACTGCCAGGACAATGCTAGCCAACTCAAAACTGCCTATTCAATTCTGGAATGAGGCAGTGGCTAATGCGTGTTACACGCTCAATTGAGTCTTAGTGGTCAAACGACATGGGAAAACATGTTATGAGCTGCCCAGCGACGTAAACACAACTTGGAGTATCTAGAACCGTTTGGCGCACCGTGCATGTTGTTGAAGAAAACTTAGACTGGGAAGTATAGTGAGAAGGCAGAAGAAGGTATCTTTCTCGGATACAGCATACCAGACAAGAGAGTTTATAACAATTCAACGAGTCAGGTAAAAGTGTGGTGCAATGTTGATGTTCAAAGATACACCACCCCCCTGCTAGAAAAGGACCCTCCTTCTTCTTTGACTATGATGGATTCTTTAAGTCCTTCAATCTACCGCCTTCTCACACTGATGATGAGCTTACTGCTAGGATGATGTACGATGTTCTGAACACTCCACTACTAGACTCAACATCAACGGCTCCATTGATGATACTTCTAGCCCTTCAGGGGGAGAGCTTGAAGTAAGTGATTCTTCCTTTGATAATAAAGTAGTTGAGAGCGAAAATGTGGACCAGGAGGAACAGGTTCCCACCAATGAAAGTACACAAGCATCAAATCCTGATGCCTCTGACACTTCTGAACCTCATACTCCAACAGCTACAGATACTGAACCTGGGTTTCACAATCTGGATATTGAGGTAGTTGTTCCCACCACTCCCAGATCTCGGATTAATGTTTATCATCCCTTGGCAACGTCATTGGAGATGTTCAATCAGGAGTACAAACATGAAATCAGCTATTTCAGCTGATTATGCCTCAGTCATGGAAAAGGGATATCTTCATGATGGTGCATATTGACGTTTTGTGTCTCAATTTGAGCCAAAATATGTGAGTGAAGCCTTAAACGATGAGGCATGGGTTAGTGCAATGCAAGAAGAACTCCTACAGTTCAAGAAGTTAGGAGTATGGACCCTACAAAATCAGCTATACTCAGCTGATTATGCCTCAGTCATGGAAAAGGGATATCTTCACGATGGTGCATATCGATGTTTTGTGTCTCAATTTGAGCCAAAATATGTGAGTGAAGCCTTAAACGATGAGGCATGGGTTAGTGCAATGCAAGAAGAACTCCTACAATTCAAGAAGTTAGGAGTATGGACCCTTGTGGACAAACCAAAAGGTGCTAAGGTGATAGGCACTAAATGGGTGCTGAAGTGCAAGAAAGATGACCAAGGGGTCATAATTAGGAATAAGGCTCGGCTTGTGGTTCAAGGATTTCGACAAGTCAAAGGCATAGATTACAATGAAGTGTTTGCACCGGTGGCAAGGATGGAAGCAATACGTATATTTCTAGCCTATGCATCCTACATGAAGATTAAAGTTTATCAACTAGATGTAAAAAGTGCATTCCTTCATGGTGAAATCCGTGAAACAGTCTATGTCAGTCAACCCGAAGGATTTGAGGATCCGTATCATCGGGATAGAGTTTACAAACTGGACAAGGATCTTTACGGGCTCCATCAAGCCCCTAGAGCCTGGTATGAGAAACTCTCAACTCATCTTATGAAACATGGTTTTCGCAGAGGAGTTATTGACTGTACATTATCATCAAAGAAAAGGATGGTGATTTACTGCTGGTACAGATATATGTGGATGACATAATCTTCGGTTCCAAAAACGTAGAATTATGTAAAGAATTCGAATCTGTAATGAAAGCAGAGTTTGAGATGAGTGCCATGGGGGAGATGAAGTTCTTTCTTGGCTTACAAGTGGATCAGACACCCAAAGGAATCTTCATGCATCATACCAAATATGTAGGAGATATCCTCAGTCGATTCGACATGGAGAATGCTTCAGCAGCTGGAACTCCACTTGCCACGAACCATGACGTGGCACCCGATGAAAATGGTGATCTGGTTGATGCCATCATGTACAGAGGAATGATCGGATCTCTCATGTACCTCACAGCCACGCGTCCTGATATTATGTACGCCACATGTGTATGTTCCAGATATCAGGCAAAACCAAAAGTAAATCATCTCATCGGAGTTAAAAGGATCTTTTGTTATTTGAAGGGTACTCCAACACTCGGGTTGTGGTATCTTCATGACGATGACTTTGAGCTTACAGCGTATAGTGACTCGGACTATGGTGGTTGCAAAATGAATTACAAGTCAACATCAGTGGATGTCAGTTCTTTGGTAGACGGTTAGTCACCTGGCAGTGTAAGAAGCAGACATTAGTTGCTCTGTCAACATGTGAAGCTGAATACGTTGCTGCTGCAAGTTGCTGTTCACAAATCATTTGGATTCAATAGCAAATGCGCGACTACGGTTTGCAATTTTCTAACACCCCTATTTTTGCTGATAATTCTGCTGTAATTGCTGTAACCAAAAATCCGGTCCAACACCCTAAAACAAAACACATCGGTATTAAATATCATTTTATACGTGACTGTTTTGAAAAGAAATTAATCGATGTGGTTAAAATTAATACTGATTTTTAACGTGCCGACCTCTACACAAAAGCATTTGAAAAACCACAGTTTTTATATCTTTTAGAGGTTAATGACGTGAAAAAGAAAAGTGATGTGATTCAAGAAGACGACAGTTCTAAGTCCGACAAGTAGGTTCTTAGTTTATTAGTTATTTTCTTTTATTTTATTTTATTTTCATGTATAAACACAACTAAAGAAAATTGATAGTTAAAGTAGTCTGCTACTGAGGTAACATAGAGAAAGTGGAGCTAGAGGTTGCTAGTTCATTATATGATGTGTCGGTAGATTCAACACAATAGATGAGTAGACTTCATTGGTGAATTAAAATTCAAACTAATTGTTCAACTTGTTGTGGGTTCTCATCTTATCCCTAGTTAACACAATCAACGCAGTTCCAATAAGGGGTGACGAGCAAAATAAACACCACAAATGTGTGCGGATGACCATAAAGATGAGCAAGCACATGGAAAAACTACTAAAAGCAATCAAGCTAATGACTAATGTCGTTGGTGTGTTATGTGCAAAAGAAACAAATGCTCTAACAAGAAGATAGGTTGTGTGCCTCTCTGCTGTGCGGTGGCACTGACCTGAGGATAAGCATAACCTAAATATTCTAGAATTAATTGTTGTTTGCGCCTCTCTGTTGTGCGATGGCACTGACCTGAGGCTTGGCATCTCTTTGAAAGCTCTTAGAATAGTTTCTTCTTGTCAAATACCCGTAGACCGCTGAAAAATCTCCTGACGAATGTTGATTACCATATAAGTGTGAGATCCACACATGCTTGTTGAAATAATTAAACCTAACTTATCACCAATATGAGTCAAAAATCTATGTATGGATTTAAGTGGAAAAATATACTGACAATCATCGTAACTGCAACTCTTGACAGTCAAAATCATTGTGTGCATCTTATAGCTCTAGTATGATTTCTTGAAAGTGCTATTGACTCTCAGACAAAACAAGAATCTAGCATCAAAGTGCATATTAAAAAGGTCCCAAATGATTATGATATGAATTTTTCCAGAAATGATTAAATTAACTTGAAGTTGTTCTGCTCAAACCCAAAACCATAAAAATATGTCTTGTTTTTCCTTTAAATTTCAAAGTTATTTTCTATTTTCTAGTCTTTTGTAGTGTAGACATCCGACTATACAACTAGATGGATTCTGTGAATCACCCACTAAAAGGGGTCACGTCTGAGGTGACCAATCAGTTTTAAATTAAAAGGGTCATGTCTGAGATGATCAAGGGCAGAATGTTTTATATCAAAAGTTAATAATTTTAAGTGTTTGAAAGTGCATGAGTTCAAGCTCATAAGTATGAGCCAATCGTACGATTGAATCATAAGGATGAGCCAATCGCACGTTTGAACCATACGAATGAGCCAGTCACATGATTGGACCATGAGTATGGGATAACCATGCGATTGGACCACAAGACTAAACCAATCGTACGAATGGATGAAGGAGTATGAGCCAGTCGCACGACTGAACCCAGTCGCACGAATGAAGCATGCGTATGGGTCCAGTCGCACGACTGAAATTTAAAATAGTATAAATAAGGGGGTCAGTCGGTCGTAACCCTTACCACCCTTCAAAGTTCTCTGAAATCGCCCATACACACACACCCTGCCCAAATTTCTAATGTTGTGAGTACTGCTTGATTTGTGATACTAATGTGTGTTCTACTCATCTACAGGTACTGGGCGACTGAAATCGATCCAAATGAACATCTTAATCGCATCTTTAAGGATCGATTATGCTAAATCCTAGAACCGAGACTAAACCCAAAAAATAGACCACTTAAATGGACATTAAAGTTGATTTAAAGGACATGAAGTGCTATTTAGAGTCTCTGCGGTCCAAATGAGTCTAAACACGAAGTCTAATATAAAGTTATGAAAAAGATTCAAATCTAGGGTGTTCAACAGTGTAGGATGCGAATGGACATGCTAATGAACTTCAGTCGCACGATTGAGCCAGACGCACGATTCAATCTCACATATGAATCATGTGTATGGGTTCAGTCGCACGACTGATTTAACCGCATGGCATAGCATACGACTAAGTTCAGTCGCAGGCTCAATAGCACGACTGAACTTAGTCGCAGGCTCAATAGCACGACTGAACTCAGCCGCAGGCTCAATCGTACGACTGAACTCAATCGTACGACTGAAACTCAGTCGTATGGTTCAGTCGCACGACTGAGCCAATTTGATCAAAACAGTTTAAGTTCATACTGTCTTCTGTTACGCACAAATTTAACGTATGTGTTTCTTGTGTTGTAGCAACATGGCTGATAGATGGACGATGAGCACCAAGCACAATATCTGTGCTCACTTAAGGCTTCCGAGTTTGCTGGGATCATAGCCTTTCTGAGGAGATCGAGGATCTTCAAGGCCATATCTACACCCTGCACGCCATACAGATCGATACAGCAGACCTTCTGGGAAGGTGCTACAGTTGACAGGTCCGCTGAGCCCCATAGTATTCGGAGCTCAATCTTCAGACAGGAGATTAGGATCACTGCAGAAGATCTAAGGCGAGTCTTGGATCTGGGTGAGGATGGTGCCCACCCAACCAAGCTACGTCCTTTGACCGTTTAGGGATGCTTTCTTAGGATGAAGTACACTGGGGACATCAATGCAGGTGTGCTCAACAAGAGCAACTTGTGCCCCTAGTTCAAGTACTTAGCTCATGTCATTCTCAAGTGCATAGCGTCAAGGAGAGGATGATTCGACGAGATGTCAGATCAAATCCAGAACGCATATGTTGCTCTGGTGTTGAACCACCCGTTCAGTTTTTCCCACATGTTATTCTCTTACATGATCAAGAACCTCGAGGCCAAGGGAAAGGAAGGCTTCTGCATGTACCCAAGGTTTCTACAGATGATTATTGACGAGAAGCTTCCTCTGCTACCAAAAGAGAGAGATGATGCTGTGATTCTAGAGGTGATGGATGACACGACGTTAGGTCGGATGAAGGTGTACCGGGGGAAGCAGGTGAAGCCCCCGATCAGGAGATTGTTCGGGCATTTGGCCAGTGAAGATTATGTGGCGCCCTCTTGTAAGAAGTGGCGTCACGATGATAGCGACTCTGATGTTGAGCCAATTAAGCTACCCAATGATGAAGAAGACGACGATGATGACGACCATGATGATGGTCAAGGTGGTGATGCACCTGATGGAACAGAGAAGGCTGCCTTCCATCAAGACTTCCTGCTCGATGAAGAGGAAGAGTCTGATGATGAGCCACTGGTTAGGACAGTTGGTAGCCGGGTTGTTGCCACTGACAAAGGGAAAAGGCGATTGACGGACGCCAGGCTGGGTCAAAGGGTGATGATACTGATGTCATTGATCCTACTTATATACCTGACCAGCACATCAGCCCAGGGGGAGCTTCTACTGCCAAGAGCTCCAGGAAGAAGAGGATGGCCCACCCTTATGGAAAAAAGGGTAAGAGGCCAAGATTTACTTTGATCACATCTTCTACTACCACTGCCACTGCCACCACCACTACCACACCCACTACCACCACTGCCACAGCCACCACCACTACCACACCCACTACCACAGCCACCACCACTACCACACCCACTACCACAGCCACCGCTCCATCCACCACTCATATACCTACTCCTCCACAATCCATCCCCATCCCTCCTCCCATCTTCACCACATCCACCACTACCATAACCACTCACCAAGCTGGTCCCTCCACCCAATCCACATTCACACCCGGACCTACTCTACCCATGGTCGTGTTAGTGAAGCAGCTGGCTAGCCTGAACCGGATGGTGCTAAAGCTTATTGCTACTGATGATCTGAAGGCTACTCAGATCAATCAGCTGATGGCGGTGAATGCGCCTCAAGCAAAGCAAATCTCTTAGCTGAGTGAGAAGAACGCTCAGTACGACAGAGCGTTAGGCCGAGCCCACCACGCACTAAAAGGTCAAAATGAGCTGGTGTTGGCGTCGGTAAAGAGGATTGAAGGTCTTGAGAAGAACAACAAAAGGATCTTGCTAAAACTGAAGGGATCAAAGAGTGAGCCGTTAAAGATTAAGGATGGTGATGATGAGGATGATGATGATGATAAGGATGAAGATGAATCTGAGGAAGATGATGATGATGACGAGGTAGCGGGAGGAAGTGGAAAAGGAAAAGAAGGTGATGATAATGACGAGGATGATCAAGAAGGTGATGCATCTGCGTCAGCCTCAAATCCATCAGAGAAAGAGAGGAGTACCAAGAGAAATCAAGATCAAGGAGCCTCGTCCTCAGCTCCTCAAGCTGAAGAGACTACAGATCAAGACAAAAATGAAGCTCAACACACAGATGAATATGATGTCGCCCCCTTCAGCAAGTTAAGACTCAACTTACTATGATTCTTGACTTGCAAGGGATCGTCAGAAGATCTGTGAGCTACACTCCGGAGGAAGGAGAGATCATCCATGATCTAACAGACGAGCAGCTCGCTGAAATGTTCAGACTGAATCCTGACGAGCTTGTCAAAGATGTTCTAGAAGTTGATGTTGTGAGTGATGATGAGCTGAAAGATGTGGATGAGATAGAGATAGAGGATGTCACTGCAGATTATTATCCAGAGTACACTGACCCAGAAGGACATGTTATCCCCAACTTGGGTAAAACGTTTGGTAGTGATACTTTTGATAAGTTAGAGGAGAAGGAGAAAGAGAAAGAGAAAGATGAAAGTACAGCCCAAGCTTTGGATGTTAATGTTGATATTAAGAAAGCAGAATGGGCAGCTTGTTTTGCTCAGATGAAAGCCCAACGCGCAACCCCAAAGCAAAATGCCTACACCAAGATTTATAGAGTCAAAAGACATCAGAAAGTGTCAGGCAAGATTATAGCATGGGCATATTTTGAAGACTTTGAAGTCTATGCTGTTAAAAGGGAGAAAGGGATTAAGTACTTCAGATATCCACATGATCTGAAGACTCTTCCTGGTTTTGAGCTCAACCGACTGGCATGCTTAGATCTGTTATATGCTAATCCAAGAAATATGTCAGGATGGTTTGAGGCTGCATTGAAGAAAGAATACCACACCAGGTGGGTAAACTTCAGACCTCAACAACCTAAGAGGTTCATTCATAAGTCTAAAGTTGATCGTATATCTGGAAAGCCTAAAGTTGTGTTGAAGTGGAGTCCCCCACGCACAATGTCCAAGATTCCCTTACGGGAAATGCCTCAGGACTTCACTCCACACTTCAAATGGTTGTATTATGACTGGAGGACAGGGAAAGCGGTCATAGTTTTGAACAGAGATGGGAAGATAGAGACTATCAGGGTATTTGACCCAATGTGGCTCACTAACTTGTCTGCTGAAGATGTCTATACTTTATACAAGTGGCCACTATCCTATGACACGCAAGACATTGTACAAGCTCTTCAATTCTAACACGTTATACGACTCTGTTTTGCATTTGAGATACATGCAGGAGTCACAAGAGAAGAGAAGTACAAGAAGTTCCAAGAACATTTGAAGAATGCTAGACAATAGGGTAAACTAGGTCCAAGGGGGAGTTTGTAGAGACATGTGTTCCTAGTTTATGTGCTAAAATGTAAAAGTCTTTCATGTCTTACATATGTGTAATTTGACGAAGTATTGAAATATGATATATGATTTGATGTTTATTTATCTTTGATTCATATGTATGAACTTCTTATATAGGTTTGAGGTTGTTGTACACAATTCTAAGTCAATAATGATTGAGTATTATGTTCAACCTAGTCGGGTGATTATTCATGCTAATGGACCATACTTATGGACCATACGCATGAATAGATCATGCTTATGGACCAGTCGCACGACTAAACTAGGAGACTGGATCAGTCGTATGATTGAGACATAAGATTGACTCAGTCGCACAACTGAACCTTCATTCGTGCGTATGACTCAATCGCAAGATTCAGTCGCACGACTGAACCATGCATTTGGTTCGGTCATACAAATGAAAACCACTAACCTATAAATACCACATAATTCGTGGAAAAACATAACACTTTAAGAGATATTTCAAATACACATAAACCCTAGCCATCCAAAGCGCCCTAAACAGCCTGTCCAAGTTCATAGTTCGTTCCTGACCGATTCCTACTCGTTCTTAATGTTTAGTTCAATCTTATATCGATGGGGTTATCGTTCTCACTGATTGGATTCCCAATCAAATAGGATTCCACACTATTTGAACCGGTTTAAACGCAGAATCAGTTAGTACTCCGTACGAACACGGTCCTAACATCTCTGCATGAATGCACTAAAGAACTGAAGTAGAATTGCTTCAGAAGTTTTACACCATGCACTAGAAATATTCTAAGTGTAAAATCTTCCGAAGCCAAGACCAATATCTTCCGAAGCCAAAAGTGAAGTCTTCCGAAGCTTCAAAGACAAAGTCTTCCGAAGCCAAATAGTGAAGACAGATTTCTTCCGAAGACTTTTAGAGATATGCCTTTATCTGATGTACTTTACCATAAAGCTGGACCACCTTTCTGCTGCAACTCTGTAAAGTCACCAACTTACATGAGTTGGTGAAAGGTCCATGCTTTTGGTAAACTGTACATTGAGGTCTTGAGTCCATGCTTTCTACTTTATGTACTTTTATCCTTTTTGTAATATATTAGGATGTGAGCTATGGCATGTCATAGTCACAAGTCAAAAGGCAGACATGCCTTTTGACTCTACAATTGATTTTGTTTGTGTCTAATCAATTGTATCCAGCTGGCATTCATAGTATAGCCGGCTGTAGGTTGTAGTATAAGTATTCCATGTTCTTGTATCTTTCTTTATGCTTTGTAACACTTGTAATAGAACTTGAGAAGCAATATACTGCATCCTTGAAACCCAATCTCTTGTGTTCTCTTGTTCTGTCTCTTACTTATTACTTGTGTTCTTAGTATCATTATTGTGGTTAATCCAGTTTACTATTTGATTAAAGTTTGGTTAATCTCCTCTTTGTGTTATTGTGTTGTAAGTGACCACCCTAGGTTTGCAGACTTTAATCTGTATGCTTATACAGATAGTGACTATGGTGGTTGCAACATGACTGCAAAGTCTACATCAGGGGGATGTCAATTTCTTGGTCGAAGAGTAGTCTCTTGGCAATGTAAGAAACAATCCTGTGCGTCTGCATCAACTGCTGAGGCTGAATACATTGTTGCTGCAAGCTGCTATGCTCAAGTGCTTTGGATTCAAAATCAGATGCTGGACTATGGATTCAGTTTTAAAGAGACTCCCATTTACATAGACAACAACAGTGATATCTCCATTACAGAGAATCCTATGCAGCACTCAAGGACAAAACATATTAATATCATGTATCATTTGATTAGAGATAACTTTGAAAAGGGATTAATCAAACTAGTCAAAGTTAACACAAATGAACAATATGCTGATATGTTCACCAAAGCTTTTGATGAGCAGAGATTTAAATATCTTGTATCAGCTATTAGGATGATTAACTTTGAATAGTTTTTCTTAAAACTTAATCATACTTATTTCTAAAACCTGTGTGTCCTAAGTTGTCTATTTTATCACCTTCATAAGCCCTTGTTTTCTTTGGAAGAAAATCTTTTCAAAAGACTTTTCTTAGTTTTTTGAAAATCTTGATCTCTTCGGAAGATTTAAAAATTTCCTTCGGAAGAAATTTATGTCTTAGTAAACAAATAATTGCTTCAGTAATTTTACCTTCGGGAGAAATTTTTGAAATATCTTCCAAAGCTTAAAATCAACTTAAGTACTCTATTTTTTCAAAGAACAAGTTTCTTCCAAAAGCAATTTACCTTCGTAAGTTTTTATTCTCCTTAGAATAAAAATCTCTGAGTGTTAATTCTCTTCCGAAGCAAAATTCTCACAAACCTTTGAAATATCTTCCGAAGCCAATTTGCCTTCGGAAGCTTTTTCTTCAGAACTTCCGAAGCAAATAACCTTCGGAAGATTTCTCTACTTCCGAGACAACTACTTTTTGGGCAAAAGTAAACTACTTTTCAGAGGTGGGACTGACATCCGGATTTCAAAGTTTATCCTCTTTCATTAACTTTGTCTCAAATCCTTTTCACATAAATGCCCAACGGTTCCCCCCTCTTTCACTATCTTCCTGAAATTACACTATTCCTTAAACCTAAATTCTCTCAAACCGCCTTTGTTCTTCATCTTTCTTCATCCTTAAGCTTCTAAAATGGCCAACCTAAACCGCAGAAACAACCCAGATTTCTCCATGCAACTTCACAGGCAACACAACCAGGTTGCTCTGTTAAGCTCTGAGAAAGATGAAAGTTTCTCTAAGATTTGCCATTTCTTAGCTCTATCCAACTACTTCACCTCCCTAACCATTGATCTTACTCTCTATGAGGATCATCTGCTTGAATTCTGGAAGTCCTGCCAAGAGGTCATTATGGATGGGGAGAAGGCACTGTCTGCCACAGTGCAAGGGATGACAATCTTCATCACTCCGGCCATCATCAACACTCACTTGCAGCTGGATGATGAAGAAGGTGAGTTGTCCTTCTCTAAGGAAGCTGTAAATCATTCCTTTGAGCAGATGGGCTATGAGGGAGATTTCTCTGTAAAGACCTTCAGGAAAGGGAAGGTCTCATCTCAGTGGAAATACCTGCTTCATGTGGTTATCCACAGCTTGTCAAACAAGCATGGAGGGTGGGACCAGATTCTTGAGGATCTCTCCTTCATAGTGCATGGAATGGTTCAAGAGTCAAGTTCAGGTACTCTCAGTTTGTTTATACAAATTTGCTTGCTAACGTGGACTTCTTAGAGTATTATATGTTTCCTAGATATGTTCAACACATTTTCAACTGTGAATTGGGCTCACAATTGAGGGAAACAGATAATATATTTAAATTGGGAAAGATGAAGCCCAGCATCTTTAAAATTATGAAGAAGCCAACTGTAGGCTTCTCAGGGGTAGAAATAGCCCTAGTCCCAAAAATGCTAGAGCTCATTGCTCAAGGTGACAACCTAGCAACACAAGCTAGTGTTGAACCTACACCTTCTACCTCTCAACCACCAAAAAGGCCACAAATCACCCTCACCTACCAAAGAAAATCCAAACAAACCCCTGCTCAAGCTATTGAGTCTGTGCAGGCCCCCATATACTCACCCATACAGGAGGAAGTGGACACTAGAGCTCCCACTTCCCCCGAGGAGCAAACCACTCCCATCTCTTCAACAATCAGGGATGAGGTTCCTCAGGCTCATCATTATGAGCTCATAAGCCAAACTGCCTTAAGCCCTCACTCTGAGTCTCAACACTCAGGTGAACAACCTTCATGGGACAGTTACCATCCCCAGCCTTCAGACTTAAATCAACCCATTCCCAACCTCTCATTCTATATTGATGAAGACTTAGGATTCAGTGGGTACCATGAGTCTCTCTACTCTTCCCCTACTCAAAGAGGGATGAGTACTCCTGAGTCTCCTTTGTCTAGCCCACATCAGTCACCCATCACTGAGGTGGATACTTCTAAACCTGTTCAGGATATCCATATGGAAGAGGCTCTCACTTCTGCAAGTGATTACATCATTGAGACCTCAACCATGGCAACTCAACCCATTGACACTTCAACTGAGGCTGTCAATGTGCGGAGGAAATCCAGCAGCCAAGAACCTGAAGCTGGTGGTGAGAGAGAGGACTTTGGTCCAATCATCTCATCCCCCAATGATTCTTCTGATGAAGATGAGGGGAATCTGAGGCTAAAGGTGCAAAAACTGTCAAAAACATGCTCCTATTTAGTCTCTAAGGTTAGTCACCTTGAATCTCAGGTGACTACCCTGCAAAATAAGGTCAATGATCAGCAACTTGAGATATCTTATCTCAGGGGAAAACTAGCTGGGAGACCTTTAAGAAGAACTCAACTAGGAACACAAGAACCTGTGAATGTGATTGACCTAACTCCTAGCTCACCTATGCAAGAGGGTGATGCTACCAAAAAGGGGGAGAAAGTCATTACAGTCATAGAACCTAGGAGTTCTTCAGGGAGTATGGACATTGAGGATTCACCATCCTCACTTGCAATTGTGCATACTCAGCAACTTCCTCAAGTTCACATTAATGTGGACATTATAGACTCTGTCATTGGGAGTCTCTTTGAGGAAGGCATTCCAAGGGCTATGTTATCTCCACCTCAAGGAACTTCAAACTACATTATTCGGTGGAGGTATGATGCTGATAAAAGAGCCCTCATTCTTCATAGAGTTCAAGGGCAACAAGAAGTATTCAATTTTCAGACCTTGAACTACTATGAAGGTCTTGACCTGATCAACATGCCACTTGTCAACCCAAGTCAATCAAGACAAGCTGATAGGTTAGCACTCCGGATTCAAGATAGAATTACTGAAGAGTTCAGCCTTAGAAGGAGACAAAGGCAATCAGGTAATGTCATTGGTCAACTGGATGTTGAGGCAGACCCTGAGATTAGTTTCAAAGGGGAAACCTTGGCTGAAGGCCCAGTGATAGAGCCTGAAAGCCCTGTCACACCAACAAATGCTTCAGAAATTCATTCCCTCAGTGAAACACCTGCTGGTGAAGGTGTCTCACAACCTCTCTCTGTCCAGAGCTTGGATGCTACACCAAGCAATGAAGGCCAAATCTCTCTCCATCATGTGTCACAAAGTTCTGTGGGTGACAAAGGGAAAAGGATTTTAACTCCTGAGGAGATTGAGGAGGAAGAGAGAGAGGAAGAGGAAGCTAATGGGAGAAAGTTCCTCTGGGTCTTCAGGCTTTATACAAGCTGCTATCAGGGCTGCCCCAGGCCAAACACTCAAGAAGATAAGTTGAGGGCAGTCAGGATTACTTACCTGCAGAGCAGGAACTATGACATAGATGAGATTATATCTCTCCCCTTAGAGCAATTAAATGTGCTGGCTGACATGAAAGTGTCAAGAGAGATGAAGGAAGCAGAGGATGCAAGGCTACTTCTCCAATTCAAAGAGGAGAAGAGACAGAAAACGTTATACAAGCATGCTCCAACTCTCTCCCCAGTTCAAGAAAGCCCTGTGCAAGAGGATGTGGCAGCTACACAAGAACCTCAGGTAGACAAGGAAATAGATAGGCAAAACATGATCAACTACCTGAGTGCCACAGGTCTCTACCAGGCATCTGCACTTCTTCCCTTGTCCTTTGAGTACATTGAGTTTGAGTCTCAAACAGCTTGAACTTCAAGTGCTCAAAGAACAAAAGGCAAAAAAGAAAAAGATGAGGGAAGATGCTAAAAAGTCAAGAGCCATCATCTAAAAGAGTATGAAGAAGTCTGCTGACAGACAAAGGATGATGAGCTTCTTGAAGCTGTATGGATTCTCCAAAAGGAGACTTGGCCCTATGTCTCTATCCACAATGGATGAGCATATTAGGGTAATCAAGCAGAAGATCAAGAGTAGAGAGCTGATTGACTTACACTCCCCTCTAAGTCAAATCCCACCTGAAGTGGAGGTTAAGGTTAAACAACCTGAGACAACACAACCTGAACCTCCTGCTGAGCCTCAGCAAGCTTCATCTTCTGATCCACAGTAGGGTCAAACTCCCTCTCCTTCTGAACCTGTGACGGAGGAACACCCAACTGAGAAAGACAAGGATGATCAACAAGGTGCTGCAGACCAGTATTCTCAGTTGAAGTCTTCTAAGAGGAAGAAGAGGATGACTTCCAAACCAAAGTCAAAGAAGAAGAAGCCTGAATCATTCACCTCTACACCTCAGGTTGAGTCAGATCAACCTGAGGAAGTGCATGAAGAGGCAACCCAAACAACTCCAATTCAAGTGGCTCCTCTTGCAGCTGAGAGACCCATTTTATCCTAGACCTTCACAACTAATCCAGAAAGATGGCATGTGATCAGAGATCAAGGTGTTGAGAATGTCTACACATGGCAAGACTTAATCAACTTACCTCCATATGATCTCTTTGAGATGAGAAGATATTATGAGGGTCTGAATGATCCTGACCATCTGATGAAGAAGGGTATGGTCATCATCATCCTAAAGACCACCAACATCTAAAGATCTTTTAAATGTTTTGGTAGCATCAGCCTAGGGGGAGTTTGTAAGGATTCCTATAAGTCTGATGTAGCCAAAACATCCAAAGTCTCTCTGCATGCATGCACTGAAGAACAGAAGAAGAAATGCTTCGGAAGTTTTACACCATGCACTAGAAATATTCTAAATATAAAATCTTCCAAAGCCAAGACCAACATCTTCTGAAGCCAAAAGTGAAGTCTTCCGAAGCTTCAAAGACAAAGTCTTCCGAAGCCAAAGAGTGAAGACAGATTTCTTCCGAAGACTTTTAGAGATATGTCTTTATCTGATTACTTTACCATAAAGCTGGACCACCTTTCCGTTGCAACTCTGTAAAGTCACCAACTTACATGAGTTGGTGAAAAGGTCCATGCTTTTGGTAACTGTACATTGAGGTCTTGAGTCCATGCTTTCTACTTTATATACTTTTATCCTTTTTGTAATATATTAGGATGTGATCTATGGCATGTCATAGTCACTAGTCAAAAGGCAAATCTGCCTCTTGACTTTACATTTGATTTTGTAGTTGTCTAGTCAATTGTATCCAGCTGGCCTTCTAAGTATGGCCAGTTGTAGGATGTAGTATATGTATCTCAAGTACTTGTAATTTTCCTTTATGCTTTGTAACATTTGTAATAGAACTTGAGAAGCAATATACAGCATTCTTGAAAACCAATTACTTGTGTTGTTTGCCATCTTGTTCTGTCTCATATTTACTTGTGTTCTTAGAATCTTCCATTAACAAGTTAACCAGTTCCATGTTTGATCTGTTAAGTGTACTAAACAACTCTCCTTATTGTGTTTTTGTGTTGTAAGTGCATACCCTTCACCGGTCCTGTAGTTCTAGATCCCCTATTTTAAAGGTTTTAAACTTGTTTGGGGCTGGAAATGCATACCAATTATACGGTTTAAATGACCAAGATTTTAAGAGGTTTTAACGGGAAGATCTAATTTTCTATAACAAAATATGCTATGTAAATGTCTAAAAATAAAAAATTTTCACGCTGACCTGGCAGCCGGCCCCAGCCGGGGGCGTTGGCCCTTGGACCCCACTAGGGGCTGCTGCCCCTAGGGCCCCGCTGTCAGGGGGTGCCGCCCCCAAACCCCCGCTGTCCCACGGAGGGTCGGTTATGTTCTGTGATGACTTGTTCTTGGTGCATGTGTATGTGTTTGTGAATGGATGATGCATGATGTTTATGATGATGTGTGATGGGGTATGTGATGTTTATGTGATGCTATGTATGTTCATGATATGTTTCCTTATGTTCCTTATTACGTATTATGATGTGACTTTACGTGGTGTGATTACGTTAAAGAACGTAAAGTATTATCTTAACGAAGCGAAAGATTTAAGATAATGAAAGTGGAACATAATGAAAGAACGTATGAAAGTCTTGCATGCAATTGTAAAGAGTGAAATGTACGAAACGTGCGATGCGTATGAAAACAACTCTATGAGGGTTGTCAGCTCAACTGTGTGTTATAGCATGTGATTTTGGCTAACTCCTGAGGGTTCATACACACAGTGGGAGTTAGTCTTGGTGACTGCTCTATACAGGCGATATGGTATTAACTGTGTGTTATGTAGCGTGCGATTTTGGCTAAACCCATGAGGGATCACACACACAGGAGGAGTCAGTCTTGGTGACTGCTCCATATGTAGAAATGAACAATGATGGAAGATAATAAATATTACCCTGATGTATGTGGGATGTATGATCACGTGCGATAGTAAAGTAAATGTTTTAACGAAAGAAAGGTAATATATTTTTATAAAAACTAGAAATCACTCAGCAACGCTCAACTTTATGTAATTTTCAGTTGGCAGGTAATGATTGTTGAGGATGGACGGGCACAGCTACTCAGCAAGTTTTTAGGATGGCATCCATTTTTTATAACGATGATCTTTTTGTGATGTAATGCAAACAAATGATATTTTTGTAATGGTCGACAATGTTGTATTATTTTGCAAAAGCAATTATTTATATATATGAAATGGTTTTAAGTATTTCCGTTGCGATGTATTTAGCAAATTTAAAGGTATGTTCTATGTTTATGTGCGATGATTGTCAAACTGTGAGCGTCCTGGGAACGGGACCTTACATGACCAAATCTGAGCCAAAGTTTAAGAGAAATGGGTAAATATTTTCAAAAATCTAAACTTAAACTGAGAATGGGACAAAATGGAAGGATGTCAGTCCGAGTAGCTACGTGCCATCAGGTATTTTCTCTAAAGTTAACCGGTATTATGTGCGCATGTTATGTGGTTTATGTGCCTTTAGTAGATTTAGATACTGATGTAGTCAGGATAGGAAATGCTTGGGGTATGAAGAGTAAAGTAAGTGGCTAATCACAACTGGCCACTATAATTAGGGACTTACTATACTTGACATAAACTGAGCTATTACCTTGAATGATCGTGTTGGTGTTTGAATCTTATAGCGTGTTTAGAGGATGGCTGGAGATAGATCTTCTAAGGCTTCTCGAGGCGGAGGCCGTGGTGGACGTGGTGCTGGACCACGGGTCATAAGAGGAAGGGCTAGGGCTGAAGAGATGGCCCATGAAGAGCCCGAGACCCCTCATCCGGAGGGTGGTGACGAGAGTGCTAACCTAAGGGCCTCAGAGAAGGAGGCCATGGTGGAGGAAGTTCACCATGTCATGTAGACGATCCTGCCGTCTGTGGTGAATGAGGTGATCAAGGCTGTGAGGGAAGGAGAGAGGAAGGAAGGGAGGAGATCCGCGGGAGAAAGGGAGCAACCCGAGACTGAGACAGTTGTCTCCGATGATGAGGAGGAAGAGGAGGTTGTGCCCGAAACAGCCCGAGGCTGTAACTATGGGGCATTTCAAAGATGCAGGCCCCCAACTTTTGATGGCAATGGCACTGCTGCTGCTGCCCATCAGTGGGTGCGAGAGATGGAGGTTGTGCTCGATATCAGCGAGTGCAGAGAAGATCAGAAGGTGAAGTTTGCCACCCATTCCTTTATGGACTCGGCCTTGTGTTGGTGGGACAATATTGTCCAGGCTGAGGGTAGCAAGGCTATTGGGAGGATGAAGTGGGCAGAGTTGAAAAAGCTAGTGATTGAGGAGTTCGGTCGATACCGGGAGTTGGACAAGGTGGAGAGGGAGTTCCTGCAGTTGGAGGCGGGAACCATGACATACCAGCAGTACACCACCAAGTTCAATGAGATGGCATGGTTGGTGCCAGATCAGGTGACACCTGTGTCACGGAAGATCAAGAGATACATCCAGGGCTTGCCGGTGGATATCCGCAGGCACATGATCGTCGCCTGGCCAGGTACGTTCAAGTCGGTGGTTGATCTGGCTTGGAGATTATATGATGAGCGAGAGGTGGTGGTGACTGATGTGAGCAAGAAAGATGGTGGTGACTGGAACTGGAATGGGAAGCGGTTTGGACGTGACGGGCCGCTCCAAACAAAAAGGTTGCAAAGGTGGGCGACCAGCGTATGGTCACACCCGGCGCGGTGTCAAGGAGATGTGGTAAATGCGGGAAGGAGCATTCGGGAGAATGCAAATGGGGATCAAACATCTGCTTCAAATGTGGGAAGCCTGGTCATATGGCGAGAGAGTGTGGGGTTATAAGGTGTTATAACTGTGGAGAAAATGGCCATCTGAGCAGGGAGTGCAAGAAGCCGAGGGCGGAGAGTTCCGGGGCAGGGAAGAAGACCGGAATTGAAGGGCAAAGGGCGAGCGCCAGGGCATTTACAATGACTCAGGAGGAGGCTAGGACGGACCCCGATGTGGTGTCAGGTACGTTTCTAGTAAACCAAACTCTTGCATCTATGTTATTAGATTCTGGTGCTAGTAGGAATTTCATTTCTGCTGCCTTTTGTGCTAAGTTGCCTAGTAGGAGTAGAAGTATTGATGAGCCCTTCAATGTAGAAACTGCCATAGGTAAGTCTACCAGGATTTCTGAGATGATAGAAAGTTGTGACATAGAATTAGAAGGTCATAAGTTTCCTGTTAGACCGTTCGTGATGACCTTAGGCGGTTTCGATGTAGTCCTAGGAATGGATTGGTTGGCGGACTACGAGGCGAATATCGTATGTCGCAAGAAGATGGTCAGACTGACAGCGCCTGACGGGAGTTCGGTGACGATTTATGGTGATCGAGTTACCACTATCCCGAAGGTGATTTTGATGGCGGTGGCGGGAAAGTGCATGAGGCGTGGATGTAGTGCCTACTTGGCCTACGTAAAGGATGTGGATACTTCAACACCACAACTGTTCGATGTACCGCTTGTGTGTGAATTTCAGGACGTGTTTCCAGAAGATTTACCTGGTGTGCCACCGGACCGCGAGATCGAGTTTCAAATTGACCTGATACCCGGTGCCCAGCTTGTAGCTAAGGCATCGTATCGATTGGCTCCGACCGAGATGAAGGAATTGATGGAGCAACTGCAGGAATTGCTCGATAAGGGGTTTCTTAGACCGAGTATCTCTCCTTGGGGTGCTCCGTTCTTGTTTGTGAAGAAGAAGGACCGTAGTATGAGGATGTGTATCGACTACCGTGAGTTGAACAAGTTGACGGTGAAGAATCGGTATCCACTACCGAGGATTGATGACTTATTTGATCAGCTCCAAGGTGCCAGTTGGTTCTCGAGGATAGATCTTCGATCTGGCTACCATCAATTGAAGGTGAAGGAGCAAGATATTCCTAAAACAGCTTTTCGTACGTGTTATGGACACTACGAGCTCCTCGTTATGTGTTTTGGTTTAACAAACGCGCCAGCTACTTTTATGGACTTGATGAATCGAGTGTGTCAGTCGATGTTGGATAAATCAGTTGATTGTGTTTATTGATGATATCCTGATTTACTCGAGGAGCGAAGAGGAGCATGCCGGTCACATTTGGGATGTGTTGGAGACGCTTAGAAGGGAGAAATTATATGCTAAATTCTCCAAGTGCGTGTTCTGGTTGCGCGAAGTTCAGTTCTTGGGTCACGTGGTGAATCCCGAGGGGATCATAGTAGACCCGGCAAAGGTAGAGGTGGTGATGCAATTGAAGTCTACAAAGACGCCATCCGAAATCCGTAGTTTCTTGGGGTTGGCGGGCTATTATAGAAGATTCATCCAAGACTTCTCTAAGATAGCTTACCCATTGACTAAGTTGACCCGTAAGGATGTGAAATTTGTATGGGGTCAAGAGCAAGAGAAGGCTTTTGAGGAGTTAAAGGCAAGGTTGACTCAAGCTCCTATCTTATCATTACCCGAAGGAAGCGAGGACTTGGTAGTCTATTCGGATGCTTCTTACTCGGGGTTGGGTTGCGTCTTGATGCAGCAAGGAAAGGTTATAGTTTAGCATCCCGACAACTGAAGGTTCATGAGGTTAACTACCCTACTCATGACTTGGAGCTAGCAGCTGTGGTCTTTGCACTAAAGATTTTGAGGCACTACCTATACGGGACGAAGTGCACTATCTTCACTGACCACAAGAGCTTGAAGTACTTCTTTGAGTAGAAAGATTTGAATATGAGGCAAAGGTGATGGTTGGAGCTCATAAAGGATTATGACTGCGAGATCCATTACCATCCGGGGAAAGCCAACGTGGTGGCAGATGCCCTTAGCCGAAAGGAGAGACCCGAGCCGATTCAGGTGAAGGCTTACCAATTGATTATGACCTCAGATGTGATGACGCAGGTCAAGAAGTTTCAAGACAAGGCGTTGAGAGAAGATCGTCTTAACTATGAGAGGATAAGAGGTCTAGTCGCGGAGTTGGGTGAAAACACTCTCGGCGTTAGAACTCAGTTCGGACGGATGTGGATTCCTTGTTATCATGGATGAGGCTCATAAGACTTGATACTCCATTCATCCCGATGCTACGAAAATGTATCAAGATATGAAGAAAGATTATTGGTGGTCGCGCATGAAGCGTGATGTAGTGGAGTATGTGAGTAAGTGCCTTACTTGCTTGCAAGTAAAGGCGGAGCATCAGAAACCGTACGGGAAGATCCAACTGTTGGATATACCCAAGTGGAAGTGGGAACACATCACCATGGACTTTATCACAAAGTTACCGCATAGCGATAGAGGGTATGACGCCATATGGGTGATAGTTGATCGTTTGACGAGGAGTGCTCACTTCCTACCGATCTGTGACACCCTACGCATATCCCACATCGGCCAAGGACAGGAGAGATTCCTGGTTCATAAGGAATGCCATGCCTCTAATATTAACAACACGTTTTGGGCGTATATGCTATGGATGAGAGGAGAACTCCACAGTTAAGCGTGCTTAGGTGGGAGCAATCCAGGGATGGGTGACCTCCTTGGGAAGTTTTCACCCGGGCAACCAAAAGCAAATCCGTTAGCTCCTCGTGATCAAAGCAGACAATATTGTTGGTGTGAGGGGTCGGGTGTTACTGAATGGTATCAGAGCCACTCCTGTGCCGTTCGGGATGTGGGACATACCTCACCAAGGATGGTGACTTCTCAGGCTCATCGAGGACGATGAGTCCAAACAGGGGGTGCTTGTGACACCCTACGCATATCCCACATCGGCCATGGACAGGAGAGATTTCTGGTTCATAAGGAATGCCATGCCTATAATATCAACAATGTGTTTTGGGCGTATTTGTTGTGGATGAGAGGAGAACTGTGAAGTAGCTGAATCGGTAGACATCCAAGCATGTTCTTGACGGAAGGAAACAAAATCAAAACCAAGAGACAAACAATAAAAACGATCTAAAATAAAATGGTTTCATTGATAAAACCTAATGATTACAAGATCGTTACAACATAATATTCACGACTCTTGGCAAGGGGAGATCGAGCATGATCTCTCCTCTCATCCGGCAGCACCTAGGCCCCGGGCAGACTCGCAAAAACCTCTTCTCTCTACACATTGAAACTGGTATATATAGGCCTCGGCCCATATTAGATGCGACTGGGCCCATTTGTGCGATTGGACCATGCGTATGGTTCAATCGTACGACTGGACCATGCGTATGGTTCAATCGTACGACTGGACCATACTTATGGTTCAGTCTTACGAATGTCCCAATCGCATCTCTCAGTCGCACGACTGGTCCATTAGCATGGCTCAGTCGTACGACTGAGTCTCATTCGCATATGCTCCTGCGAATGACCCAGTTTCATGTGTTTACAACATATCAGGTGTATTACATTAAGCCTAGACTATTCGTCAAGAGACGGACACACTATATATGACAATATATGCTCCAACAAATTCCCCCTTGGACGTTGCTTGCGAATAGTAGATAACACCTCTTACAATCTTCAGTCAATCTTTGCTCTGGTTGCCAATAGAATTAAACGAAAAACCATATTAACCAACGTTGTAGATCCGTCAGGTTGCTACAATATCCCTGAAAATGAATTTAGGCACAATAGCTTTCGTTTACTTTGCAGAACACCATCATAGCAGCAAGATTCCCCATATGACTGATTTTTCCAGATAATGACATGAACAGTTTTCCATTGCTTCAATCTTCACACAGGCTAACCTGATTAACATCAACACCTGCAGAAATTCCCCCTCAAATTCAGCATATCCCAATATATAGACATTGTGCTGTCCTTGCGTCTTCACACAGTGTATTGGGCAAAAAGTAGAGGGTTCCAATCCACAGCTGACAATCTTAAACAAATCAGCATGCACGAAGATACATCATCGGAAACCTGCTTACATCATCACTTTCTGATTGCGTCTTCAATTTCTCTATACATGGATTCCCCCTAAGAATGGGAATCATCTCTGTGCGGATATGCTATGTAAATGCCTAAAAATAAAAAATTTTCTATAACAAAATATGCTATGTAAATGCCTAAAAATAAAAAATTTTCGCGCTGACCTGTCAGCACGGTCCCAGCCAGGGGCGTTGCCCCTTGGACCCCACTAGGGGCTGTTGCCCCTAGGACCCCGCTGTCAGGGGCTGCCGCCCCCGAACCCCCGCTGTCCCGCGGAGGGTTGGTTATGTTCTGTGATGACTTGTTCTTGGTGCATGTGTATGTGTTTGTGAATGGATGATGCATGATGTTTATGATGATCTGTGATGGGGTATGTGATGTTTATGTGATGCTATGTATGTTCATGATATGTTTCCTTATGTTCCTTATTACGTATTATGATGTGACTTTACGTGGTGTGATTATGTTAACGAACGTAAAGTATTATCTTAACAAAGCGAAAGATTTAAGATAATGAAAGTGGAACATAATGAAAGAATGTATGAAAGTCTTGCAAGCAATTGTAAAGAGCGAAATGTACGAAACGTGCGATGCGTATGAAAACAACTCTATGAGGGTTGTCAGCTCAACTGTGTGTTATAGTGTGCGATTTTGGCTAACTCATGAGGGTTCATACACACAGTGGGAATTAGTCTTGGTGACTGCTCTATACGTGCGATATGGTGTTAATTGTGTGTTATGTAGCGTGCGATTTTGGCTAAACCCATGTGGGATCACACACACAGGAGGAGTCAGTCTTGGTGACTGCTCCATATGTGCAATATGAACGAAATGAACGATGATGGAAGATAATAAATATTACCTTGATGTATGTACGATGTATGATCACGTGCGATAGTAAAGTAAATGTTTTAACGAAAGAAAGGTAATATATTTTTATAAAAACTAGAACTCACTCAGCAACGCTGACTTTTATGTATTTTCCAGTTGGCAGGTAATGATTGCTGAGGATGGCACGGGCACAGCTACTCAGCAAGTTTTTGGGATTTTTTATATAACGATGATCTTTTGGTGATGAAATGCAAACAAATGATATTTTTTTAATGGTCGACAATGTTGTATTATTTTGAAAAAGCAATTATTTATATATATGAAATGGTTTTAAGTATTTCCGCTGCGATGTATTTAGCAAATTTAAAGGAATCTTTTATGTTTATGTGCGATGATTGTCCAACTCTGAGCGTCCCGGGAATGGGACTTACTTGACCAAATCAGAGTTCAAAAAGTTGATAAGATGTAC
Organism: Flaveria ramosissima; assembly: GCA_025215565.1. Classification (NCBI taxonomy): domain Eukaryota; kingdom Viridiplantae; phylum Streptophyta; class Magnoliopsida; order Asterales; family Asteraceae; genus Flaveria; species Flaveria ramosissima. The sequence continues at coordinate 58,957,294 of CM046041.1, read as the reverse complement.
ATGTTTTCGAAGTTCCTACAACTGATCATCAATGTTGAACTGCCTGGATAGACAGATGTGAAGTCGCTGGATCGGTAAACATCCGAGCGTGTTCTTGACGGAAGGATAAACAACCAAAACCAACAGTCAAATCAATAACACGAACTATCAAAAATTGGTTTCATTGATAAAACCTAACGATTACAAGCTCGTTACAACATAAGAATCAAGACTCTTGGCAAGGGGAGATCGAGCATGATCTCCCCTCTATCCGGCAGCCCTAGGCCCCCGGGCAGACTCCTCTCAAAACCCTTATCTCTCTACATATTGAAGCTGGTATATATAGGCCTCGACCCATATTAGATGCGACTGGGCCCATTCGTGTGATTGGACCATGTATATGGTTCAATCGTACGACTGGACCATGCGTATGGTACATTCGTACCACTGGACCATACTTATGGTTCAGTCTTACGAATGTCCCAATCGCATCTCTCAGTCGCACGACTGGTCCATTAGCATGGCTCAGTCGTACGACTGAGTCTCATTCGCATATGCTCCTGCGAATGACCCAGTTTCATGTGTTTACAACATATCAGGTGTATTACATTAAGCCTAGACTATTCGACAAGCGACGGACACACTATATATGACAATATATGCTTCAACAAATTCCCCCTTGGACGTTGCTTGCGAATAGTAGATAATACCTCTTACAATCTTCAGTCAATCTTTGCTCTGGTTGCCAATAGAATCAAACGAAAAACCAAATTAGCCAACGTTGTAGATCCGTCAGGTTGCTATAGTTCCCTGAAAATGAATTTAGGCACAATAGCTTTCGTTTACTTTGCAGAACACCATCATAGCAGCAAGATTCCCCATATGACTGATTTTTCTAGATAATGACATGAACAGTTTTCCATTGCTTCAATCTTCAGACAGGCTAACCTGATTAACATCAACACCTGCAGAAATTCCCCCTCAAATTTAGCATATCCCAATATATAGACATTGTGCTCTCCTAGTGTCTTCACACGGTGTATTGGGCAAAAAGTAGAGGGTTCCAATCCTCAGCTGACAATCTCAACCAAATCAGCGTGCACTCAGATTCATCATCAGAAACCGACTCACATCATCACTTTCTAATTCCGTCTTCAATTTCTATACATGGATTCCCCCTAAGAATGAGACTCCTCTCTGTGTGGATAAATATAACTTGATTGGCCCATAAATAGTCAGATGCTCCTGACTACCCCACAAAGTCAGCACCGACTGCTGACATCTTCTCTTCTCTCTTTCGTGTTCTAACTACATTCATCTATTCTGGAAGTCCAACGAATAATGGGGTATCCATCGAACTTATTTGACAAAAGAACCTCAGGATGAATGTGCTTTGCTCATCCTCAAATCTGTGCAGTGCCAGTTCCATACTCTTTTTTTTTGGTCTGGAACACCATTCATTCGTATGACATGGAGTATAATTATCACATTCGTGTGAGTGGATAATACGATGATATCTTCATGAGACTGGTCATAAGACTGGTCCAGTAGCATGACTGGTCATAAGACTGGTCCAGTAGCATGACTGGTCATAAGACTGGTCCAGTCGTACGACTGGACATAAGACTGGTCCAGTCGCATTCCAGTCGTGCGAATGGTCCAGTCGCATGGTCTAGTCGTACGAATGGTCCATTAGCATGGTCCAGTCGCACGAATGGTCCATTAGCATGGTCCAGTTGCACGAATGGTCCATTAGCATGGTCCAGTCGCACGAATGGTCCATTAGCATGGTCCAGTCGCACGAACGGGTCTGCACGCAGATTTTCAGATCTGCAGCCGCCAAAGCTGCCAAAAACCCTAATCTGATGAATTTTACATGAACCGAAACAAAATAGACATCATCAGATTCGCAAGGGTCATAGGAACGTGGTTTCGAGTTCGATTTTAACATAGAAACAACACACGTAACAAGATCTGAGCAAAACACGAAGAACACGAAGTGGGTTTAACATCAAGAATCTGAAATAGATCCAGAAATCAAGAGCTCAGGTTGCTAGAATGATTGTTAGATCATTCCAGCAGTAACCGGCTCTGATACCAATTGTGAAGTCGCTGGATCGGTAAACATCCGAGCGTGTTCTTGACGGAAGGATAAACAACCAAAACCAACAGTCAAATCAATAACACGAACTATCAAAATTGGTTTCATTGATAAAACCTAACGATTACAAGCTCGTTACAATATAAGAATCAAGACTCTTGGCAAGGGGAGAACGAGCATGATCTCCCCTCTCATCCGGCAGCCCTAGGCCCCTGGGCAGACTCCTCTCAAAACCCTTATCTCTCTACACATTGAAACTGGTATATATAGGCCTCGGCCCATATTAGATGCGACCGGGCCCATTCGTGTGATTGGACCATGCGTAATGTTCAATCGTACGACTGGACCATGCGTATGGTACATTTGTACGACTGGACCATACTTATGGTTCAGTCTTACGAATGTCCCAATCGCATCTCTCAGTCGCACGACTGGTCCATTAGCATGGCTCAGTCGTACGACTGAGTCTCATTCTTATATGCTCCTGCGAATGACCCAGTTTCATGTGTTTACGACATATCAGGTGTATTACATTAAGCCTAGACTATTCGACAAGCAACGGACACACTATATATGACAATATATGCTTCAACAATAGAGATGGTGATGTGTTTGTTCAAGCTCATTTGGGAATATCTGTCCTGAACAAGATCAGTGGAAAATATCAAGGTGAAGACATGCCCATGTTTGCTCATGTGGCTGATCCTAATGCCAACATTCCACCAGAGCTGGTGTGGGAAGACCAACAAGATAGTTCTCTTGCTGATACTGAGCAAGACTCTCATTCTCCTCCTCAATCACCCATACATCACCATCATCAATCCCCATAACCTCAATCACCAGCCAGTGAAAACACCTTGCCAATCTCTCCAATTCACCCTCAATCACCAATTCATCAACAACCTCCAACTCCTCAAAACCAATCACATGAGAGTGTTCATACAAAGCCTATTTCTGCTACTCAGTCTCAAAACTCAGTTCACACTGGTGAGACTAAGTTAGCATCTCAAGCCAGCACTATTCCATTCTTAATAACCAAGTATCAAACCCCTGTTCTCTCTAATGATATTGAGCCTGTCTCACCAATCACTGATCTTCAACACCAACATCAACCTAATCAAGAACTAGCAGATCAAGCAGTTGAGTCAAGTTCAAGTTCTGCAAGTACAGCTCCTGTTGAAGGTAATGAGGATGAGATTACTGATTAACATCCAGAAGGTGAAGAGGAAGCAAACTATGTTGATGTTATAGCCTATCATGAACATGACCTGGAAGATGATGATATTGATGTGAGCAAAAGTTATCTGGTTGCTAAGTATAACAAACTTATCATCAAGTCAAATAAAAGGATGGAGAGAATTAGAGAGCTAAAAGGGATGGTAAGAGACAAGGAGGATCAATTGAATATCCAAGAAAACTTATCATCAAGTCAAACAAGAAGCCTCCCTGAAAAGTTTAAGAGAGAATATCCAAGAAAACAATAAAGTGATAGATGCTCTGCATGAGTTAGTAAGAGAACTCAAAGAGTCAATTGAATATGAAAAGGCTAAAAGAGAGAAGCTTGTGTTGGAGAACAAGAAAGCAAATAAGACTCTGAATGAACAATCTATTCTGCTAAAAAGAAAAGATACAGAGATTGATGAGCTCAAAATGAAGATAAGTGCCCTTGAATCAAGTGTTGCAGCAACAAAAGAATCTGCTAAAGCCTCAAAGACAATCATTCTATATTGTAGGAAATGACAGTATCTGGGCAAGATTGAGAAGGAGGTAATGGAAGTCCAGGATTCGGCAAAAAGAGCTAGAATTATATCACCAGAACACACTACCTCTGTAGAGTTGTCAACTATGAAGCCAATTTCACTAGATGATTATGAGAATGATGCAGAATGGGAAGAGTTAACCAAGGTGGACTCTCCAAAAGAAAAAAAGGAACAAAAAGATGATGAAGTGTTGACTACAAAAGACATCCTGGAAGAGAGACCACAATCATCTATGTTCATGACACTGATCAACCATGGGTTTCCTTATGACATGGTTGAAAGAATGAATATGACTGAGATGAAGGATGCACTTAAAGAATTTGAGCTTGCTAGATTCATGATTCCCAACTGCAACTATGAAACCTTCATAGCATTTCAGTCAATTTAGAAAATAAAAAAAGAGCTAGGTCACTGTGAGACAGCCAAACTCAACAAATACAATATGACTTGTTGGTTGCAAGGTCATAATTACAAGATGCATGAGCAAGGGAGATCAGTGGGAGAGCTTAGGAGAATGATGGAGCATGTAATGAAGGTGAAATTAGAAATAGGAGTAAGATTCAGGACTAAAGCTCCAAATCCTACCTATGAACATCAAGTAAAGACCCTGTTGAGCCAATGACAGTTGAAAGCCAGGATCAACACAAAGAAAAAGAAAAACTCATTAGAGAACCTAGAGAGGTAATTCCTGGAAAAGTATGGCCACTGGGTACAACAGTGAGAGAGATAACTGAGTAGAAATCAACTCTAATTGAACTATTTGATCATCTCACAACTTCCAGTCTAGCTGAAGAAAACAGGATTATGGCCTGGAATATGATCCAGACTGGGATTGTGCTGTTATTAAACGAACATCAGGAAGAATTGAGTACTTCAACTCAGTAGAAACAATATTGTCTCTCTCTAATATTGACATTAAAGATCTCCAAGGCTTAATCATCACCAACTATCCTATTAACCCAAGAGGAATAGATTTCTCAGTGGCAGTGGGTAAGTTGAAGAACAAATTCAAGGATGATGTATTGAAAGAAGCTAAAAGAGATGACGTTGAGCATAACAGAAGGAAGAAGAATCAAAGAAGATCCAACTCCAACTCCTCCTTCTTGGTTGATGATGAATTCTTGAGGAGGGTTGGATACTCTGATAGAAAGACAGCAGCCATCAAGAACATTAAAGGAAATCAATATACATTTCCTAATAACTGAATGGGGATATGTTAAGAGATCAAAAGAGCTGGTGCTATTAAGAAATGAAGAATAGAAAGCACAAATTATTAGACTTTTTGATCATGTGGAAATAAAGCTTCTTCACCCAAGTTACACCTCATATCTTCATGAAAAGTCTTTCCCAAAGCTGACTGATGAAAAATCTCAGAATGACTTGTGCTTATATGTGCATCTTATTCAAGTCATTGACAAAGTGCATGCAAAGTCATATAAGAGAAAAAAGTTTGAAGTAGGGCAATTGATTGGCACAGAGATATCTGAAGTGACTGAGTTGAGAATGTCAGAGGAAGATGAATTAGAATAGTTCATAACAATAATGTTTTGGCAACCCTTACAACAGAAGAAGATATACTGGGGTTGAGTTTTGAAACACTACAGAAGATCTGCAGATGGAGATCAAGTACAAGTACGATAATCAAAAAGATGCAATGTTATATTTTAATAAGAAGATGGTGTCAAAGGTCAAGGAGCTTTCAGTTTTGAAGAACTGATTACAAGTGTCTAAGCCTAAGGGGGAGTATTGTTAAATCTAGGAACTATAGGTCTAGATCCTTTTGTATAGGCTTAGCACTTTAATCAATGCTTGTAATAAACTCTTGTAATTCATTACTTTAATGTATGCATTATGTATATAGGTTAACCCATATCTGTGTTGATTTATATGTATGATTCCAGGTTCAAACATAATACTTAGTCAATTTCTTAACTTGACTAATTGTAAGAAACATCTACGGATGAAAATTTATGTTCTTCCATAGATAATCTTCTCACAAGAAATGCATCCGAGGACCTTCTACTGAAGAACACTTCGGTGCAGATGAAGTCAAGGGAATGCTGTGAGACCAAAGACCCACAGATGAATAACTTGCATTTCAATGAAGAATACCATGCGAAGACTCCTACGAAAAGGAAAACTCCTGTGGAAGACAACATTTCTACGAAAGACCAAACACTTGTACTTGCAACATCAAGTAATTCAAGTCAACAAGTCAAACACGGACTCCAAGAGATTTGTTGTTTCCTTAACAGAAACACCTGTGCCTATAGATACTAGTCCTAGGTCATACATCAATGGACGACGGAGACGGCAAAACACCAAACATCACATCGATCTACACGATCAATCAAACGGAAAAACCCTAGCAGCCGTCACATCAATGCACCAAAAGCATCAACACGTTCGAAGCAAACATTGTCATTAGTAATCATTATTTCATCATTTGTAATAATTAATTAGTTTTAATGAAATCCTTTTGAATCAAAACTTGTTCTTTCATTTATTGTGTTGAAATCACCATGTTCTTTGTCATTAATATTTATTGTCTTTGATATTTAATAATTAATCTATTAAGAGACTATTAATGATCATTCCGCAATCATTAAATAGAACCTAATCTAACACTGATAATTCCTGATTGCGATCCTTGGATTCATATTCTAAGATACCTCAAAGGTGCTGCTACATTAGGCCTCTGGTATCCAAAGAATTCTGACTTCAACTTGTATGCATATACAGACAATGACTATGGTGGCTGCAATATGACTGTAAAGTCTACATCTGGGGGATGTCAATTCTTTGGTGGAAGGACTGCCTCATGGCAATGCAAGAAACAATCATGTGTGTCTGCATCAACTGCTGAAGGAGAATACATTGCTGCAGCTAGCTGTTGTGCTCAAGTGCTTTGGATTCAGAATCAGATGCTAGACTATGGATTCAACTTCAAAGAGACTCCCATCCACATAGACAACAATAGTGATATCTCTATTACAGAGAATCCTGTGCAACACTCAAGGACAAAACACATCAATATCAGGTATCATCTAATTAGAGATAACTTTG
>CM046041.1:58822888-58945388 GCA_025215565.1 Flaveria ramosissima | reverse complement strand
TCTGTCGGCTGTGATTATCATTTGGTAAGCTTCAGTTTATTACATTGTTGAACCCCAACAGAGTCTCTAACTTTTCATGTTCAAATCCGAGCGAACCGGTTCACCGAATCCCGATTCAACCGCCAAATCGCTTCTAACCGGGTGGTTCTCTAGATACAAAACGAACTAGGGTAGACCGGACCGTCGGCAACACCGAATCCCGGTTGGACCGGCCGGTCCGATCCGAGCGTGAAAACATTGGTCATAACGCACTGACCCAATACTAACTAAAATCGAATTCTCAAAAAATCACGCAACAACCGTACCATGATAGTAAAGAACATGATGATTGTTTGGATCATTACCCGATCTAGAGCCTTTATTACCTTCATGATCTGATTTGGGGATCTAAAATAATTTCATATCCCTTTTGTAGTGTCGCTTCAACAAATTGGGCTCGAATTTACTTTTTTTAAGAGAAAGGGAGGTTTGGGATTTTTTATAGGGGTGCATTTATGTTTTTATAAACTGAGGTTTTTAAAAATGTTGGAAGCATTATTACAACGGTTCCATCCAACTTTGATGATTTTAGGTGCCAATGACGGATATGTATATATCATAGCTAAAGGATTTGAATCATTTTCATATATTTATCATATATCTCTTGATTGTATATGTATATGTATATGTATATGTATATGTATATGTATATGTATATGTATATGTATATGTATATGTATATGTATATGTATATGTATATGTATATGTATATGTATATGTATATGTATATGTATATGTATATGTATATGTATATGTATATGTATATGTATATGTCTTAGTATTACATTGAAGCCATGATATGGATTTGAATCCTTGATATATCTTATGTAATATACATGCTTACCTTTGAAAACTTTGAATTATGAGTTGAACACAATGTATGATTGTTGTTAATATTTATATTTTTAGATTTAAGGTTCATGTGGTATACTAGCAGTTGAAGTTCATATAGGTTTTCTAAATTCATAAGCTAGATTTCCTTAGGCCTGCTAATTTTATATCATATGGCTTTGGTTTCTTAGGCTTTCACTGGCCTTAACCTCCTAAACATGTTGAAGAGAAAAATGCTAGGTTATAAGGTTTCTTCTTTCTAATAGTTAGAAGTTCAATTTGGTTGTTGCTACTTAATGCTTATCTTCAGTTTTCAATAGTGCAAAGGTGAAAATTGTTTATTGTTTTGTATCTTGTTGATGGAATTGTCACTAACTAATGTTTATTTAAATCTACAGTACTCTCAAATCATCATGTTGACTTTAAGTAGTTTACCTGAAATTGATCTTTCACATGTCTATATTTTCTAGAAAATGTTTGTTACTTTTACAAATAATACACATAAAGAAACACGTTGTTTCAGTAAAGATACAACGACATGTAGAGGGATTTTAGAGCTCCCATATGGAGACACACTGAATTCACTTAAAATACTATTCAACAAAGTTATGCTTTTTGTTTGTGGACAACAATATAAGTTTAGAATACCATTATTCTGGTACTATTTCTACTTACAATTGAAAATATCTTTGCGTTCTAAAGTCATTTGTTTATAGAGGAGATTTGGTTAAGCTGTTGTATAACAAGCATGACTAGAAAGAAAATGGATTAATGGTTAAAAGCTAGGACACATGTTTAGTTGATTTTTCTACACACATATTAAGTGTCACAACATCAAATACAAAATCTAAGCGCAGGTTTGAATTTGTTTGTTTCCTACTCTATAAACTTTGGTGACTTTTGTAGCTTACAAACTTCTGTTATGAAACTTTGGTGGCTTTTAAGCTTAGAAAATTATTGTTCCTATCGTTTTGGATACACACTATGTAAATAGAACCTTAGCAAGAACTGCATGTTACTTTTGTTGATGTTCTTTGAGAATTACAAGGTAGTTTTGGTTGTACCAAAGTAAACAATCTAAATGGGTGTAGCTACATTGTTTATTAAGAAGAACTAAACACCATGAAAATCTATTGTAACATCATCGAAATTTGAGGTAACTAACTGCTTTGAATGCATTTAACGGCTTATTTTAAAGTTCTAAACTAGGCTATGATCATTGTTAGAAAAAAACATATCTAGATCCTCGCATCACTACTTGACTTTCAAAATTTAAAGTTATGATCCTAACTAAACACGGTACGATGAAGTACATTCGAACTATACAGTGCAAACTGTGAAATAAACTGGACATTGGTGACATTAAGCTTACATGTGTACAGTGCAAGTGTTTTGCTAAAAATCTTGCACAAGTCTAAAATAAATACATTAAATAGTTAGCTTGAAAACACATTTTATATTCACCCTTCTTTTCATCCCCTAGTCGGTAAACCAAACAAAAATCAAACCAACAAAAGTTAACCCATGAGATATGTTCCATAGTCACTACTAAAAGAAAATAAAGAATATAAACATTATCAACTATAGTCTATAGGGAGATCAAACTAAACATGTAAGACTCAAGAATTTTACTTGACACAAAAATAAACGAATGTATAAAACCAAACATAACTGAAGAACCACCGAGTATCCATTATAACCCACAGCAAAAATGTTTCCCCAACCCCCACCATTCGGTGGCCACCACCTCCCCTTGACAATCAAATCGACACCAGCATAAGTATCTAAAGATAACTTGCGGTCTTGCATTATTTCAGTTAACCTTATCCCCATTTGACCCCTCACCTACCCACTAACAAAGTTATCTAAAGTTACACTTACACTTGTATTATGCTAATGTTCTAGTGTTCCCTCTAAACACATGGTTGACTAGAGAAAAATAACCAACTAACACACTATTAATCAAGGTTTAAGAGTTCATTTCATCAACACCACCAACATCACAAACTTCATCACAACAACAACAAAAAAAACTAGAAATCAGAACCCACTTCCCCTCCCTCTCGAACCTTCGGTCGAAACTAGAAAGGAGAAGAAGGAAACCGTCAAGATCGGCTGAAATAAGCATAATAAGTCTTAGGTTGGTTTCTGATGTAACAAAATGTAACAACACTTATGTATGAACCTAAAGTTGTTTTAATTTACATTAATGTTACAAAGATATGTTTTTCTCTAAAATTTTACATAAACGACCATTATGGTCCTCTGTTTTATAGAGTTAGCTTTGTGTGGTCATAACTCTCTTAATATTTAACTAATAGGTATGATTCTAGCGTCAAATATTATTGTCTTTGCTCCTATCCTATTTCGATAATCATCATTTAGTAATGAATTGATCAAGAACGTATCTCCACTAGTGCAAGATGAAGCCTTGTACTTTAAATAAGGCATAAAAGCCAATCCTTTAAGGCTGATTGAATAGATCGCTTGTTCTCATTTAGTATTTACTGGCCTTTCTATTGCATTGATTGATAGATATGGATGGTTTTTATGAGTAACTCTAAGAGGAATGAAAGAACTTGACTGTACTATAGGGAGAGGAATGGGTTGATATCTAGCACTGGCTTTACTAGCTTGGTTGTCTTTTCTATAGGTCTATTGTATCCGTAGGTACATTTATTGCCTAGGTTAAGGGGAAGATCTGCTTAATGAGGTAGCTTGCAAACCCACATAAGCACACTTTCTAACACCAAAGTTTGAACCAATAAATGGATAATATTCACGGATTTTTCAAATTATAGTTGCACTAGCCTTTACTACTTAATATATTATTTTGAAACCTTTAGAATAGATATTGAGTCCTTATTTTCACATTTTATAACTAGAAGTGAGGTCTAAATGTGGTAGAATTTTCGTGATTTATTTAACCCGTTTGGTTGTCTTAAAGCTTGTCACCGATGGTTGCATAAAAGTCAGGTTTACTAGTTAACTACCTAAGTCATGTAACATAGAATAAGCCTTAAATACGTTAACGGCTTTATAAAACTAATAATGGAAACATTGACCTATAGTTTTGATTATGTGACCTCACATATCACGCCAAAGTCACCGATGTCCAGCCAAGTCTATTCCAGAAAAGCATGTTATTGCTTATCAAAAGTCTACCACGACCATACAGTTCTCCAGGTATGGTCCCAGACAACCTACTGTAAGACAGATCAAAAACTCCACGATTACCTAAGTTTGCAACTTGATCTAGCAAGAACTAACGCTTAAGACCAACTAAACAAAACACTAACTTCAAGGCGGCTTTAGTTAACTGAAAATCACATTAGAAGTCCCCAAATGAACTACACAACCACTTAACCACTAGAGGTAGCCTATGGATTAATATAGATAATACTATCAGGGTACGAAAAACTCCCATACTACTAACTAGGTGGAAAATGTAGATCCATAGTCAACAATGTTGAATGATTCTTTTCTAACTGAGGTTATGCTTGCAAGTACTTATGATAGGCATTTGTGTGGGGCATTGATCAACTATCACTTAGGATGTTTGGATCTGGTATGTGAGCTCAATGTTGACACATATCAACCAAACTATGTGATGCTTATACATGATTATAGTAATGATTTGCTGACTATTAGATTCTCTTACAACTAACACAACAAAAGGTTTTATCAAAACATGAAAACCTACGAGCTTATCAACATTATGTTGACTAATTTTTTAACATGTTTTTCACGTAACTAAGCGGATAAAAAAACCTGCATTTTCGGAACGGCATGCTAAGGCACATAGAGAGATTGTGTAGTATAGGCTTAGGATTACTTAGACGGATATATTATAATCTTACATTATATGTACCTTAACACAATTTGCACAATGAATATTATGAACAACTTAAGTTAATGTTAATATTCTCTATTTATACCATGTGTTCATAATGTTTCATCCATCGCCCTCTTGTGATTCATCCATCAACGAGGGTCTGATATAAATGAATGGTTGGTTGTATTTTGAATTATGTATTTTCAATGAAGTATGGTTGTTAATATTTGTTTATTATATATGAAATTCATTTTAACAAATTGAAATTTCATGCCATTACGTGCGACATTAAAAACCCTTCTTGATTTGATATTAAAAACTCGTAGTATGACTTTTTTGAATTGTGAAACGGTAAAATTGAAGTTATATGAAATAACGTTTTTTCAGTTACTACTTATATGCCCCTAAAGAGTAGATAAGGATCAAATATCACTATGAACATCTAAATGTAGCTAGATTATAAATTTTTAGTAAAGAGTAGATGGGGGTCGAATATCCTATGTGTAACTAGACTATACACATAGGTTGCACATGACGGGCAAAAATATCTTTTTAGCATAAATTCGTTGAATTTTTATAAAAAGATCTATAACTATATTTGTAAAACAGAACTGAGAACACCATTAATCTCATCATAATGAGAGGGGATCTCACCAATATCTTACATGAAAATAAGTATTTGTTTGAGGAGAAATATATTAGGTCAAAAGAGGATAGGCGTTCAAACATTTTCCTTCTAAATTGTCAAGTATTTATGTTGGCGTCTGGGAAAATTCAACAACCTCCATTAACGCCTCTAGTTCCGCTCATGGATAGAACAGAAAATTTGAAGCTTGAACAATGTAAACATGAAAATATAGTTGCTTAATGGTTAATCCATATGGCTACTTAGCATAGAATCGTATGGACTGGAATGCTAGTGAAGTTTATCTACTAAAACTTCAGATTGTTTAGGTACATCTATATACATATATATACATAGTGTTGTAAAACTCAACCATCTCGGCCAAGTACTCGGAGTGTATTCGGAACTCGTCATTTTGTTGAAGCAACTTTTTTAGCTTGATCTCATAACTCAAAATCAATCAATCTCAGTCAAAATCACAGCTAGGCGGTCAAGCACGAACAACTCGGATTTTCACTGTTTTTCATTGTTTTTCTTAATTTTTAATTAATTCTTGTTGGATTTTGTTTGTTTTTTATTGAGATACTTTGAAAAATGACCATTAAACAATTACTAAGTCTATAATTTAAGAAAATTAATATCAATTTTTGAAATATATTAATATTTGAACATATATTTCAATTAATTTATATTGATATACATATTTTGTTATATATATTAGTGAACTTATAGTATTTGATACATATTGATATGTAATTTCTTAAAGATTAAATTCTTTATAATTTATTTTGTTCACGTTCTCCTTAAGTACTCCCCACCTAAAACAAGTACTTAGAGCTACCCAATCAACCTACCTAACAATGGTTGGCGAATTTTGCAACATTATATATACAGTAACATCTTTTAATGAAGATTATAAAGATTAAATATTGAAATCGATAACTCTGGAACATAGATTATAACGATGCAAGAATTGGTTGTAAACAATTTCATCAAGAGGTTATCATGAAGTGCTTCTACTACTTATTCATCTAGACCTTCTAAATGATTAACCAATCCATGCGGGTGTATCATTGAAACTACGATTGTGATTGTTTTAGGTAAAAGAACATTTTTACCCATCATATGCAACCCATGTGACTTTATTAACATCTTCAATGGATGGTTGTTATCCCAAATGTTATAAATAAAATAAAATTGATGTGTTAAAAGTTTTGGTCGATGATGTCATCCCATCAAATGATGTAAATTATATTAAGGAAATTTAAGGTTTATAAGTTATGGATCAAGTTATATAAACCAACTAATTAAATTAGGGATTTACATATATAAAACTCTCTTTAAATCTTATGTCGTAAACATGTGTAGTTCTTCATATATTTGATAGGATGGCATCACCAGCAAAAGGTTCAACCTATTATCAGCCATATTTAAAAAGTACAATAAATAAAACTAAAAGAAGATTACACATCAGCTAAAAGTAGCCATCATGGCATCCACATAAGCCGCACTGGGATATGATCTAATCCAACAAGCTGCTGAAGATAGTTAACCAGATGAAACCAATACAAAACTAGCAATGTTACTCTAAATTTTGTCAGCAAATTAGTCCTAAACACTGACTGTATACATTTACATACTACTACTCCACAAAATAACACCATTTTTCACATTTCAAATCCTCTTACCTAAACTTTCGCTTCCTTCTGCGGGCACCACCACCTCCTGAACCCGATTCACCACTTTCAGGAGAGTCCTCAACAACAGTTTGTTCTTGTAAAACCAGACCGCGGTTCCTTGAAAGTTTCCTAATTGGTGTTGTAGGCATAACTGTTTCATTTTCTGTTCTTTGAGAATTAGAGGGCATGTCAGCAGCTGGATTCCTATGTGGCATGAGTTCATCTCCTTCACTAACTGATTCCAACATCAGCTGTAGAATTCAATTCACCAAGGGTGTCAATGAACAAATTAAAAAGTTTCAGGCTATATACTTTTGTACATATTTAGTGTTCCTTAATGATTTAAAAAAATTTCAAGATATTTTAAATTATTCAAATTTCATATATTCAGATTCAGTTCAAATTTACATTAGTCAGACTTATCAAATACCATACAATTTTCATTCTCAAATCCAAATTACGGTAAACTAATAGATAATGTACCCAATATAATATAAATATACACCACTATATACTAAAGGGGTGTTTAGGATTGCTTATTAGACTTCTTAACAGCTTATAGTGTTTGACACACTGATAAGTTGTTTTAGGGGTGTTTGGGATTTGTTATACATCTTATTATTTATTTATAATAAAAAAGTGGCTTTGAGCTTTGTATTACTGATCAACTATTTATGCAAGTACAAGAATAATTGTAAAAGAAATCTAAAACCGTTCAATTTATATATAAATCATATATCCTATTCAGGTGTTGATTTTAAATCATTTGAATTTAAATTTCCAAATCAAAAATTGGTTAATGATTGAAATACAAATGTCAACATACTTGGCTCCAAATTCTAGAATAAAGTGAATAAATTACCTTCCAGTCTCTGAAATCAAACCTGAAGATGAAATGAGTGTATGAAACCTCCTTTGAAGCGACTGCATTAGCAGCTGGAGCATTCCTTGGTGCTAGAAAGTATCAACACAAAAGAATTAAAAATAAAATAACCTGCTTTTGTTAGTTAGAAAAGGCTTTATTTGTGCCAAAAAAAACTTACAAACTAGATGACATCCTTCCTCGTTGACTTTTATTTCAGCCCTGCCATCTTTAACAAGAAAAGACAATGCAAACAGATTTTCAACGGTTTGGGCAAACGAGCTTCGATTCAGCACTAAGTTTTCTAGCTTGGCATTTCGGTTCTTTCTTAAGACATTAAACATGGTTGCCATGTTTTTATCTGTGTCCGTCTTCTCTTCTGTGGTACTTGCAGCAAGCTGCAAAGATTAACACAAAGTCAATGTGATTATATTAGTCACAATAATAAATAAAAAATTGTATAGATTGGATAACATATCAAAAGCGAATTTTAAAAGGTGTTTGAGATTGCCCGTTGAAACCGTCAATCAGATTATTGCTTTGGAACACAAAATATGACCAAGCTTTAGTGTTTGGATCAAGGCAAAATGATCATAAATATTTCTTATTTGATTATAGTTATTTTTCCTCTCAAGTCCTGATATACTCAAAAATGCAAACACTCATGCACCTGTTATCTGATCATTGCATTTTGTTACACCAGAAGCAAATCCAAACATTAACTCCTACACTGGTTGTGTTACAACTGATTTTCAGATTTTTTATTATTTCATAAAGGAAAAACAAAACATAAGTAGAGCTGCTGAAAACAAGTCAGGTCATGCCAAACACCAAACACTCTGTTGAATATATGAAATACTAATGTCTTAATATGATTACTATAACAATCTAAAACCTTTTTATAATAATATTTTCAAGGTTATGCATTTTCAGTAAACTTCAGACAACTTTTCACTGGATTAGCCTGCTCCAACCCATTTAAATTCTACCCATCTGAACAGCCAAAAGAATGCAACATTACCTCTTCAGGACGAGCTTTTTCAGTTGGTCTTGATTGCTTTCTTTGCGCAGCAACCTTTCGTTGCTTGACTTCAGAATTCATTGGCCCAAGCCTGCAATCAACAAAGATTGTTTTAAAAATGATACAGGTTTAAAAAGGACAAAGAATTAAAACATATATGAATAGTATTTACATTGTGCAACATCCATCACCCTTGAGAAAAACATGAGATACAGCAGTACCAATGTCCTTCCACCTAACAGAGTTCCTAACCTCATCACTGCCACCATTTCCTCCACCAACTTGTCCAAACTTTCTTAGCAGACAGGATACAAAATCCCCAGCAGTCACTCCTTCGTTGCTATGAGCCTTTACAGATGTCATCAATGTGTTAGTGATATCAAGTAATGCTTCTGCATCAGCAACCTGTTCCCTAGGCTTCTGCACTGTAAACCCAAAAAAACACTTGTCAGGTTCCCTATCATCACAAGATCATGCTTTTAATTAAGTAGCACATGCATTTATCATGTTTACCATAGTCTTATGTTCTTATTTATGTGCATTAATGAACCAAATGAGGTATCAAAGGAATTACCATGAAATCTAATTCCATTATTAGGGAAACCATAACATAAACAAAAGGTTGAACAATGTGATAAACAAGAAAGTCAATTGGCTCGTGTGTTTAAACACACAAACAAGACAATATAAAGCAAAAATGGTGGCTTAAATTACCGAGCTGATGCAGGCATTCAACTTCATCAAATATTGACCTAAATTTGTCAGAATCAGCTTTTGTTAAATCATCTCTCTTATCTGCAACAAAAACACAAAATTGAATAACCCTACAATCGAACACAACTACACAAAACGGTAACAATGTGAACGAGTAATACCGCTGATAAGATTCTTCACAGCAAGATACCGAGATCGAAGAACCCTACGCTCCACCCCATTGCCGTCGTTCTGATCATCACCTTCAACACGATCATTTTGTTCATTGTTTCTCTGACTAACACCCGGTTCGCCTTTAACAGTTCGAACCATGATTGAAGAAGCGAACAGGGGATCAGTGAACCACTAAATCTTGTTCAACGACTCACAGGATGAAGGAAGACATGAACTGAAGGAAAATAAACCCTAAAATTTACGACTAATGGGTAAATCGTAGAATCAATTGAGAGGAAATTAGATAAACCCTAGAAATAAAGATTGGGCAGAAATTGGGGGAACCGAATTATTAAAGGGATGAGGGTTCGAAATTGAAATTCAATCGGGCTCTAAAAGATTTCAAAATTTTTGTTAAATCTGCAATTTGGGGCCGCCATTCTCTTCGATGTTTTCATCGTCGTGATTTGCATTTTACTCCCTCAAAGTTTAGTTTACTTAGAAAACGTCACAATATTTGCAAATATGTGAAACCCTAGTTGATTGTTATCTCATTGTCCCCCTCCATTTTGTAAAGGTCATCCATCACATTTACATGTATTTTAACTACTTGTATATTATATATAAGAGTTAATTACACAATTAGTCCCTGTGGTATGCTCATATTGCAGGATTCGTCTCAACTTTTGAGAAATTAAATGATTAGTTCTTACTGTCTGCTAAATCGTAACACGATTGGTCCATGGTAATAACTTGTGTTAAGTTTATTAGTTTAGTGGAAGTGAAAAGACTAAAATACCTGCAGGATCGGGTTTTGTCACTTAACACTTGTATTTCTCTCAAACTCACTTATAATAGTCACTCAAACAAGATGAAGCAATGTCTTTGGCAAGAGTTGATAATAATATAATAAGTAATCAAAGCAACAAGCAGAAATATTTTCAAGGTACTTGTATATATTACTTCTCAACTCAAGATTACAAGACACTTACAAGCATAGAATATGAGTTACAATGAGAAACTATATATATACTAGATCCTACAGCCGGTTATACTTGATACCAGCTGGAAACCTAAGACTAAAGCATATACTACAATGCTATAGTTAAGGTATCTTAGATAAAGTATTATCTAAGATATGGTAGTCATGACATGTCCATGACTTACCTTTTGTCACCAACTAAGGATGGCAACTGTACTTAACATAAAAAGGTAAACAGTAGATTAAAGTATGGTCAACTACATGGCTTTTGAGAAAACGCCATGCAGTATCTCAGAGATTTGCAGCGGACTGTCAGACAGACCATACTTATGTCTACTGGATAATAGAAGTGTCTTCCGAAGGTTAACTGGCTTCGGAAGAACAAGTTCTTCCGAAGCCACTTATACTTCGGAAGATGCTTCTATGCTTCCGAGGCTTTTAAGGACTTCTTTATACTTCGGAAGTTGACTTCAGAACTTTGTCTTCAAGTCTTGAACCTTCGGAAGTAGCTTCTTTACCTTCGGAAGTTGGAGTTCTCCTTCGGAAGTGTATTTTACACTTAGACTTCGGAAGAGCTCTTTCTTCCTTCGGAAGTCCCGCACTTGGCTTCGGAAGTCCTTTGTATGTAGTACTCAAAATCTTCTAAGTGATATGGTTTTGGTTGCAACAGCCTCTTATGATCCAACAATACCCCTAAACTAAAAAACAAAATACATAAAATACATATAATATATATGGGACCCATTTTTCATTATATATATAATATATATACCCACTAATATATGAGATTTTAGTGTATGTATGTGTCAATGTCTTCTCTACCTCCGATGTCCGACCACCACCACTACATTCCGACCACCACCATCGTGTCATCACCACCACAACAATCCGACCACCACCATCATCGTGTCATCACCACCACCACAATCCGGCCACCACCGTGTCATCACCACCACCCTAGTCCGATCACCATCCATCATCGTGTCTCACCACCACCACAATCCGACCACCACCTTAGTCTGACCACCATCACCGTGCCATCACCACCACCAGCATTGTTGCACCAACCACCACCACCACTGACCCTCTCCGGAAACACCACCGATCGCTGTCTGCTACATCCACCGTCGTGATCGCACCATCACTTGCCTAATTTGAAGCAACCATCGCAGTTTGTGCGTGCGTTGATCTGGAGAAGCCGATGGGTGGTTTGACGGCGATGGTCTTATGCCGGAGATGGTGGGTTGCCGGTGGCGGCGGCGTGAGAACATTAGAGGTCCGGAGACCTGGACACGATGGGTAAACGGGTAGGTTTTTAAATATATTACTATATTATTATGATTGTTATTCTATTATTAGTATTATATATTTAAGGGTATATTTGACATTTATATTAATTAACTGAAAAACTTAATAGAAGTTAGTGTTAGGGACCAATCGTATTACGATTTAGCAAACCGTAGGGACTAATCATGTAATTTCTCCAAAGTTGGGACCGATACTGTAATATGAGCATACATCAGGGACCAATCATGTAATCAACTTTATATTTGAACTAGTTCTTCCCCACGCTATACAGAGGAAGTTTGATCATCTTTCCCCCGAGTAACGTGGCGTGAGTTTAGTTGTTATCTTCTCGGCTCGTCGAAAATCATAAAAATAAATACTAAAACCAGCTTCCGTCAATGATGTTTTTCGCTCATAATGGGTTTAGTTCATCACGATAATAATCTTAAAAAATATTTTAGCGAAAATGGCTAAAAATAGTGAATTTATAAAATCTCATATAACCAATTATTTTTCTATATTTATAGATAAATAAAGAAACAAAAAAAACCATTTCACCAAAAACCTTTGTGGCAAAAGCTAAAACCACAAAAAAATCACTATAGCACTTAGTTTGCTTTTTAATATATTATATAATGATCATCAAATGATGATAAATAGTGTTTTTGTGGTCTTTTGACTTTGACCATCGTACTTTATATTTTTTAATGTTTAGGTTATATTCCCTCGCCTTTTAAATACAATTTTCTTCTTTATGGTTCTCATTATGAAGAAAGAAATATGGTGTTGGGCGATAGGAGGATCAGCGCCGTCTACGACCATTTCATCTCACGCGAAACACTTCTGATTTTGACCACCACTTGTCCTTTAGATATACTTGATAGAGAGGACATGTGGTGGACCGGTGGAAAGACCCTTTCGCTACCAACTATCATTTCATCTCGCAAAATGGCAACTCTTTTTGTATTTGTTCTAAGATCTATGTTGCTTTTATGTTCTTCATCGTATCACATTTCCTAGAGAAGTAGAAGGTGTGAGGAGGGAGGAAGCCCCGCCACCTCGATGGCTTTATGGCATGGCCTGCCTTGGCAACGTCGACGGGGGCCCATATTTTGATTTCCTTCTTTGTTCCCTATGCACTTAAAGACAGTTTAAGTCTTTTATTAAGTTGTTAAAGTAATGTGTATATGCACATTTATAATCTTCATAGATATCGTTGGAATAAAAATTGTTCGTCAAATGGTAATAAAATTGGTTTCTAACACTAACTTCTGTTAAGTTTCTCAGTTAGCTAGAGATGAAAAGTCTAAAATACCCCTAACTTAAAGACAAAATTAAAAGAAAAGTGTATATATATATATATATATATATATAGATATATATAGATATATATATATATATATATATATATATATACATACAGACATATACATACATACATATATACATATACATACATACATATATATACATACATATATATACATACACACATACATATAGATACATACATATACATACATACATACATATATATATATATACATATATATATATATATACATATATATATATATATACACACACATATATATATATATATATATATATATATATATATATATATATATATATATATATATATATATATATATATATATATATATAATGAATTGCATTTGATGATGGAGGGTTTCTTTTTTTCTTTGTGAGTGGCGCTGGGTATGGGAGGGTAGGTTGGGTTTTGTTTTAACTTTTGAATAATATGTATATTTAATTATTTTAATATTTAAATTTTATAAACAGTTTATTAACACGTGTTAACAGGTTAACAAGTATATAAGCTGTTAAGACACGAATTTTATCGTGTTTTAACGTGTTGATATGTTGAAAACACAAAACAAGTTAAGTCCAAACACGAAACCTGTTAATTTCATGTTATGTCGTGTTAACAAATCCGTGTTCGAAATAGCTAGCCCTAAGTGTCAAGGAACAATTGTGTTATGATTTGTCAAACAATTAAGACCAAACTTGTGATTTTATAAAATTTAGGATCAATCATGCAACATGAATATTGCACATGAACCAATCATGCAATTAACTCATTTATTTACTATAATCCATTTACCCTAACAATTCATTAACCCTAAAGGAGTGGGATAATTTTCAATCTACCAAACACTCATACTAGCAAGATCAGTTTTCAAAACCAAAAACACAAGGAAAAAAAAGGAATACAAATAAAATTTATAATTTACTATGAAAATAGAATAATACATGCCAAATGGCAAATGCATAACAAATTGTAAATAATGACACTATGATCAACTTCAACACTTCAAAATTTTAACTTTATCTTAATCAAAACATGCAATTTTGATCAACTTGATTAAACATAATAGACACCATTCAAACCATCCTTCTATTCACCATTCACAACCTCACCCTCCATAGCCTTCCCGCCAAAATGAGCACTAATAACCTCCTTATTACCCTTATAGTTATTATCTCCTTTACCTTTAACGGCGTTAGCTCCAGATTTAACGGCAGAAAACTCACTCCTCAAGGCATCCATAGCCTTCCTTAACGCCCCGTTTTCAGCTTGTACAATCTCCATCTGTTTCTTAACACCCAAAATAACATCTGCCACGTCACCAGACACCGGCCCCACTTTCCTCGAGCTCCTACAATCACCACGCGCCACGTGTTCGATCCCGATCTTGTTGATGAGCAACACCGGAAGCTTCTGGATCGAAATCTCAGCCGTTGATTTGTAGTTATTCTTCATCAGCATCGCCGCCGTATCCTCCGTCGCCGGAAGTCGGAGCCCCCACCGGAAATTCAACGTGGCGTTTTTCCTCAGCGGAACGGCCGTAGTGGCGGTCAAATCGACGTCGGAGAAGACGGCCTTAACGACGCCGGCGGCCGGAGACACCACCGGCGAATCGGAAAACTTCTTGCCGGAGTCAAACAAGTCAACCACCACAGGCGCATCTTCATCTGCACCACCACCGCCAATGATTTGCTTTCGAAACACCGACGATTGAGTTTTCTTAATCGAGAAGTCGCCGAATTGGGGTTTGAAGCGGACGAAAAAGCTAGGGTTTTGAGGGCCTCCGACGAGGTTGAACTCAGCGCTCATGTTCAAAGAGCTCGAAATCGGAGAACCGAAATGACCGATTCCTGTTTTGAAGATGAGACTGAAGGGATTGGATGAATCGTTAGGGCGATAAGCGATCTTGAGGGAGGGGCCTGATTCGAAGAATGTGGTGAGATTCAAGGAGAGGTCCTTGGATTCACCGGCTACAATGCCCGATTGAAATGGTAATCCGAGGATGTTGAGAGGCACTTTTGCTCGAAACAGAGGCTTTTGTTCCTCTCTGAACTTCATTGAAGCTTTCATGGCTGAATATGTGCGTTCGCCGGTGAGGAGGTGGTGGTTCCGGCGAGCATTACGCTTATTATAAAGATGGAGATGTAGGTTTTTTTGTCAATATTGTAAATGTTTGTTGTCGATGAGTGCCCTTGTGTTTCTGTTATTTTGAGGAATATTCATGACGATTTGGGGGTTACAATTGTAATTGCGAATATGGTGGCAATTTAATTTTTTTGAATTTTGGATTTTGTGAAGTTTTAGAATTTAATATGTTCAAAGTTTGAATTTGCCGAAATTTTGGTTGGTTTTAGTTTGAATACTAGATTTATGAAAGTCCAAATTTGGAATTAGGCGTTTTCACTTAAAATTCAAATTCTTTAAATACATTTCTGTTGAAATTCAAATTTCAAATATCACTTAGACTACCCCCATCGCGCGCCCGCGGCCGGCCCGTCACCGACGTGGGCGGCGATGGGGAGTTCCGCATGTGGATGGGGTGCTCGTTCGGAAGGGCTGGAGAAAGATGGGGGTGGTGGGCTCCACCACCATAAATAATTAAATTAAAATGTTTTTAATTAAAATGTTTTTAATTAAAATATTTAAAATTCTTTTAATTAATATAATAATTTAAATATAAAATTTTAATTAAAATGAGTTAATTAAATAAAAATATATATTAATTTTTTTACATTTCTATTATTAAAGTAATTAGTTAGAGTTAATTAAATAATAATTTAAAAAGAGTTAATTAAATAATAATTTAAGTATAATATTTAAAAAAATTTTAACATTTATAGTATTAAAATATTTTAAATATTTTTTTACATTCATAATGGCTACTTTATTTTTCATAATGGCAATTTTTTTTGTTTTATTTCATAACGGCAAGTTTTTTTTTTGGTTTTTTTTATAACGAGTAGCTTTTTATCTTATTCATAACGACTAGTTTTTTTGTTTTATTCATAACGGCTACTTTTTTTGTTTTATTCATAACGGCTAGTTTTTTTGTTTTATCCATAACGGCTAGTTTTTTTGTTTTATTCATAACAACTAGTTTACTTATTATAAATATGTGGTCTTCACTTGAGAGTTTTTCACAAATCACACTTCATCATCTTTCAAACATTATAACTCTCTTCTAAACACAATTCAAAATTCAATTCTCAATGGATCCAAGAGCGCCATTCTCTTTCACACAAATGTTAAACGATGAAACCAATGAAGAATACCCACATTAGCAACCCGGGTTCTCCCAATATCAACACCCGGGTTCTCTCAATTCCCACAACCCGAGGGATTCCCATATCTTCAACAATTTGGGGGATTCCCACAGGTTCAACAACCTGGGACATTCCCATATGTTCAACAACCTGCCTTCTCCCAATTTTCACAAGTCGGGGGATTCTCATATCATTAACAATCTCAATCTTCGTTGGAAGACTATCAACAATATCAAGCATGGCTTAAACGTAAAGAGCTTCAAAAAGTGCAACAAACGCCATCACAATCACATAATGAACAACTAATTGATTAAACACCTTCATCACCCAAAAATGCACCAACAAAGAAGAAAGGGAAAGGAAAAGGAAAAAAAAAGTTGAGAAGTCTGTTCGTATCAAGTGGGCAGCTGATGACGAAGTCTTGTTGGCTAAGGCTTATGTAGCCATTTCTGAAGACCCAATAATTGCCAACAGTCAAAACCAACAAGCATATTGGGGGAGGATAGAACAACATTACAATGCTGGGAACCCTCAAATTCCAAGAAATGCTCACACCTTAGAAGTCATTAGCATATGATCAAAGAAAAAGTTGCTCACTTTAATGCATCTTATGTTCGTATCAAATCACAATACAAAAGTAGTTAGTCAGAAGACCAATATATAACTCAAGCAATATATGATTACACGAACAATAATAATGCTACCTTCACATATGAGCATGTGTGGAGGATAGTTAAAGACATTCCAAAGTACTCTGGGCCTACAAAAGTGTATGGTCATCAAGCTTCCAAAAGAACAAAGACAAGCAGCGCAGGGGATTATGCCTCTTCTGCTTCAGATGCCAACTTTGGCAATACTCCTGAATCAACTCAAGTGTGGGGGTATCACTTGATGATGATAATAATGATGATGATGTTCTTGCAATGCAATAAGAAGATCAAGAGGAAGAACATCTAGAAGAAGAGTGTCAAGAGGAACCCCCAACACGTGCAATGGGGAGAGACAAGGCAAAGAAGCTGGCCAAAATAAAGGGTAAAGGCATGACTTCTTCTTCTTCACTTGCTTACGAAGCAAAGAGACTAAGTCTCGTTGAAGACTTGGCCGAGACGACAAAGGCAAAGAAGAAAGCTATCCAACATTTTGATAAAAAAATTGATAAATTCATTGAGTTGGAAGAGAAGAAGATCCTTTTCATCGACACAAGTCATATGGATCCATTCCAGCGTGCCGAACATGAAGAATTGTGTAACTAGATAAGAGAGAAATATGGAATGCCTCGTCGCAACTAACAATTTTAGTTTAATTTATGTTGTGATTTTAGTTTAATGTTATATTAGTTTAGTTCTCTATTTTAATGTAATTTTAGTTAATTAATGAATTTTTCTTTCTAACGGCTAGTTTTTTTGTTTTTTTTCCTAAAGGCTAGTTTTTTTGTCTTTTTTCTAACGGCTAGCTTTTTTGTCTTTTTTCTAACGGCTAGTTTTATTGTCTTTTTTGTAACGGCTACATCCTCAAACTTACCGGTATTAGGTGATATAATGCATGCAGGTATTATATTACATAATATGATTGTAGAAGATGAAGGAGGTTCCATAACTAATTGGCCGCGTGAAGAGCAAGAACCAGAGCCAGAAAGTTACAATAACGGGGCACCACCATCATTTCAAACACACCTACAGAGCTTTAGAAGTTTACGTAACCAAGACGCACACCATGCATTGCGGAACGATCTAGTAGAACATCTCTGGGCAAATAGGGGGATTAGAGAGTAGCTTTATTATTGTTTCTATCTATTAATTTTGTATCGTCGTTTTTATTTTATTGTTTTACATTGTTGTTTTTATTTTATTTTAATTAAATATATTTACAATAATTTAAATATCTTTATTTAAAGTAAATTAATAAAAAAATATGAGGTAAAAAAATAAAGGTGTTTGTGGGAAGGATAGTATTGGGGGTAAAAAGTGTTTGTGGGAAGGATGGGTGAAAGTGAGTGGAAAACTGATGTGGCATGCTGATTAGGACTGTTTGTGGGAAGGATGGGTTGTAGCATTGGATCTGTCTTATGAATAAGAACATCAAGGTTATCAGGTGTGGTAAGCTAGGTAGCACCGAAACGGGTAAGAGAAATGGGTATAAGGAATGACAAATATCAAAAATTCTATATATGGGTACGGCCAAGGTACAACAACATATATATATATATATATATATATATATATATATATATATATATATATATATATATATATATATATATATATATATACATGTATATATATATATATGCATACATACATACATACATACATACATACATACATACATACATACATACATACATACATACATACATACATACATACATACATACATACATACATACATACATACATACATACATATATATATACATACATATATATATATATATATATATATATAATATATATATAATATATATATATATATATATATATACATGTATATATATATGCATGCATACATACATACATACATACATACATACATACATACATACATACATACATACCTACATACATACAACATACATACATACATACATACATACATACATACATACATACATACATACATACATATATATATATATATATATATATATATATATATATATATATATATATATATCTATATATATATATCTATACTCATCTATATATACATGTGTGTATATATATATATACTATACATGTATATATATACATGTATATCTATATATCCATCTATATATCTACCTGTATATATATATATATATATTACTATATCTATATATATATATATATATATATATATATATATATAATATATATATATATATATATATTCATATACATATATATATAGGGGAGGGTTCAAATGAGAACCACCTTTTTTTGTGAGAACTCTATGAACCAATCTCAGCCACTCATTTTTTATCACATGCAAATCTGCAATTTTTCCCTTTTTTTAAAACGTTCATAACTTTTTTTCACGACATCAATTTTTCAAAAAAAATCACCATAAAATTCAGTATTTTTTATCTTTCCAACGCCTACTATATTGATATACTTTTCTTAAAAAAATCATCAATACGTTATTTACATATGTGTAAATCTAGTTATACACGTGTGTAGTACTGGATTTACACATGTGTAAATCCGATATTACACATGTGTAAAACGGATTTCGTTAAAAAAACAGGATTTTTTTTTGTATTTTTTATAATTTTTTTTATTTTTTATGAAAGAGGGAAAGTAGGGGAATATCTTTGTGCTTTTATTTTTTTTATTTTTGTGTTATTTTTTGATTTATAAATTTTTTAAATATGTTTTTGTTAATTACAATTTTGCCATTGAGAACTAGTGGTTGAGATTGGTTCCTAGAGTTTTCACAAAAAAAAAACTAGTTCTCATTTGATCCCTCCCCTATATATATATATATATATATATATATATATATATATATACATATATATATATACATATATATATACATATATATATATACATATATATATATTTATATATATATATACACACACACACCACACACACACACACACACACATATATATATATATATATCAAATAATTTCCACAATAAACATTAAAATATTAAACAAATTTATTAGGTAATTAATTATCAATAATCAAATCATTTTCATATCTTGGTTAATATAGTGTGAGATCTGTAACCTTCAAAAACCCTACATATTCCATTGAATTAAAACCATCTCCACCCACATCTAACATCTTTACAACATCATTCGGATTCCTTAACAAAAGTCAAAGATTATTGTGGATGTAACCCAAGTCTTGAGCACGACTTGTAGTCAATTTGTTCCTCCTAAACGAGTGAATAAATGCATAAGTACTCCAATTACGCTTAACACAAGAAGAAGAACTAGGTTGTCCAAGTAATCTAAAAGCTAAACTCTTAAAGAAAGGAGTTTGAGCATCAGAGTTAGCCCACCAATTCTTCGGTTCCATACTAGCTATCTGTGAAATGCTTGTTAAATCTTCAAAAGGACCACTCTTCATTGAAAACATTGCATATTCACCAAGAACTTTCCTATGTTCATCTTCATTAGGAAACAACCTTATCAAACATTTAATCCTTTCTTGTGAAATTTCTCTATCTTTATATGGAGCAAGTCTTTTAAATTCCTCTAGTAACCATTCATCACTATAATATCTATAACATTCAAAAGTGAAAACATAAACAAATAATAGAAATCAAGATACAGTTTAAAATTATATACTTTGGATTTAAAGCGTGAGCTAAACAATATAGGGGAGTGTTATTTTTCGCCCATCAAGCCACTAAAATATCATGCACAACATCATAAAAGAAACTTAAATCAGATGGTGAACGTTTTTCTTTCTTGTAGATCTCAATCTTCACTTTCTCAATTATGGAATCCCACATCTCATAGACCAAGTGTAAACATGGTTTGTCAGTGTCATAAAGTCTAATATCTTATAGATAGGTCCAGTGAAATTAAGAATATATGATACTTTTCCCACCATTCATCATCTAAATTTTTTTAACAAAGCTTGCTTTCATAGTGTCATCTTCTCTATAAAAATACCATTCTTCACTTATGACCATAGCTTGAATACCCTTTTTGATTAGTTTCAATCTCTTAAGCATCACAATGATTAGTGGTGTTCAAAAAATCTGATATCCGAAATATCTAAAATCCGATCCGTATCCGAATCCGAATCCGAATAAATCGATCCAAATTCTTATTCGGATCGGATCTCATCCAAATCTAAACTCCATATTCGGATTTCGGATAACACAATTTTTTATTCGGATTATTCGGATATCCGATTAATCCGAATAAAAGACTTCAACTATGTTTATAGCCCGACACTCATTACTCAACAATCTATTATGTTTTCAACTCAATACACAATAATCTTTACACATTCTAGTCATAATCCTAAATAATTATGTAATAATCGACCGTTGTTCTAAATTACATATTTTAATCTTGGCTTCTATACAATTACCTATTATGTTTTAATTATGAATTTGTGTACAAGTAATTTTTTTTAGTTTTATATCTTTTATTGTGATTTTCAACTTATAAAATGTTAAGAATAAAAAATTAGCAAATAAATAAATAAATAAATAGAAAGGAAACTGCTCGTTCACACAATTACCAACTCATTTATGCAAAGAATTCACATACATGACAAACTGCTCACGATGCAAGAAAACCGAATGCGAATGAAAGCACACAAATACTTAAACATAAACAAGTCTTTTAACTTTAAACAAACATAAAATTATATTCTTGTGTCAATAGAACATAACCCAAAACATCAATTCAAATTAAACCTAGTGCTTCACTTACAAGAACTCTCCTCCTGAAAATGATTACGAACAAATTAGCCGCTCATTGAGATGATTGGATCTTCCATGCTTGATTAGATGTTGTTAATGCTTGATTCGGGTGAAACTGTGGTGAAAAGAACTCTAAAAACCGCCTTGAAAATGTCCAAAATTCGCATGGGAGAAGTCTCTTTTGAAACCCTAATGATTGGGGTAAAATAGGATTTAAAATTTGAAATAATCCTCCAAATATCGCGTTAGACCGTAATTTATGGCCCATATACCGTAGGTTACGGCCTACCTTCAACCAGACTGCCAAACCTTCTGTCTTACGGGGTTCACAGACGGACTCAACACATGACCGTAAGTTACGGACTCAGGCCGTAGCTTACGGCCTCCCAACAGGTTTTCACAATTTTCTTCGTTTTCAGCACATTTCAAGCCATAGTCTTGCTATCCTTTGTATCCTTCTCAAATAATGTTCGTTAAGCTTCATTTAATCTATATTTCAAACATGTAACTAAGTGATTATATTAGATATCAAAATTAGGTTAAAAACAATATTTTAAACATATAAAACTCATACCTAACACCAACACATCAAAAGGGAAGCACTGTTGTGTTGAGAATCCAAGCTCTGCTTCAGCAACTACTACTGGTAACTACTCGTTTCGTTGAGTTGTAAAATATATTAACATACTTAATTGTTTTGGTCAATTGCAATCTTGATATTTTCTTTATTTTGTAGAATGCTATGGGTCGTATGGTAATGATAAGTAACTATATATATATATATATATATATATATATATATATATATATATATATATATATATATATATATTATATATATATATATATATATATATATATATATATATATATATATATATATATATATATATATATATATATATTGCATATTTATTTTTTTCATGTTTTTGTTAAACAATTTATATATAATAAATAATAGGTACCAAAGCTAAAGTGAGAGGAGGATGCCGCCGTCCATCAGCCTATCCATCTGAATATGCATTTATAGAATATCCAGATGCAAAATGCATATGGTGGAGGTAATAATGAAATCCCCTCGATGGTTTGTGTTGTATAACTAATTAAGATATCACCTCTTAAGCTTGAGTTTCATATTGTTGGCTTAAATAGGAATGTTGTGATATCTCTGTCCTTTTGTCATTAGTTTTAGAGTTAAACAAATTTAAGTTAAGAGTATCTTTTTGTTTTCCATTCTAAAAGTAAAAAAGTAATGAACAAATCTCAGATATTCCGTACACAACATTCTTAAAGGGAGATCACATAGTTAGAAAAATTGCAAGCTGTTGTTATATGGATTGGATCCGCATTTTATCATCATTTTTGAAAGGCCTGTTATGAAACGTTGCAAGATCGGGTTTTGTCACTTAAACAATTAGTTTTTCTCTCAATACTCACTTGTAACACACTCGGATCAGATGAAGTAGAATCTCTTCTAAGAGTTGATAATAATATACTAAGTAGCAAAGAACACAAATAAATAATTTTCAAGGCACTTGTATATATTACTTCTCAACTCAAAGTGTTACAAGACTCTTACAAGCATACAACAAGAGTTACAATGAGAAACTATATATATTACTAGCTACAACTGGATATACTTTGATACCAACTGGAAACCTATGACTAAAGCATATACTACAATGCTAAAGTTAAGGTATCAAGTATTATTTAAGATATGGTAGTCATGACATGTCCATGACTTACCTTTTGTCACCAACTAAACTTGGCAACTGTACTAACTGATAAAGGTAAACAGTGGAATAAAGTATGGTCAACTACATGGCTTTTGAGAAAACGACATGCAGTATCTCAGAGGTCTGCAGCGGAGTGTCAGAGAGACCATACTTATGTCCACTGGTTCATAGTAGTGTCTTCCGAAGGTTAGTTGGCTTCGGAAGAACAAGTTCTTCCGAAGCCACTTATACTTCGGAAGAGACTACTTCTTCTGAGGCTTGAGGACTTCTTCATATCTTCATACTTCGGAAGTTGACTTCTTATCTTTTCTTCTAAGTCTTGAACTTCGGAAGTAAATACTTTGTCTTTGGAAGTTGGAGTTTTCCTTCGGAAGATGATCTTGCACTTTGTCTTCGGAAGAACTCCATTTCCTTCGGAAGTTCCACACTTAGCTTCAGAAATCCTTTATTAGTTGCACCCAAAAATAGTCTAAGTGTTTTGGTTTTGGTTGCACCAGCCTTTCTAGATCCAACAAACTCCCCCTAGGCTGATGCTACCAAAACCTCACTTGTTTCTGCTTCTCAAAACCTTCAGCACCATGGACAGAAGATGTTTGTTTGTTTCCTTATTCTTCCCTGAAGTGGTGCTAAGAAGTTTGTACAAGTAATTAGTGGATAGGAGATCCAGTCTATCACTCTGAATGACATGTACCCTTTGTTGTCCCCCCCTGAAAAGCGTTAGTTGACGGGAGTTATAGTCATACTCCCATATAAGTATGAATTCAAGTTCAAGACCCTCAACCATTTGAAGAAAGGCTTTGCCTTTGGTTACTGATCCGTTCCTTTTCTCCTCCTCTCTCAGTTTTAACTCTTCTTCAATCTTGGTCCTAGCAGTTAGCTCGGCCAGATGAAGACTGCTCAGATGATTTCTGATATGAGCAACTACTTCAGAGTTGGAGGGGTTGGAAAGTGGCTTCTCTGCTAACTCAGCAATATCAAATCTGCTTAAATGTAGCAGAGATAAGGCATTTTGCCTGTTTAGCTCTCCACACTCTCTCTGTCTCAATAACAAGGTTGTGAGAAGAGTCTTCGAACCTCCACTGGATAATACTCTTTCTAGGCACAAGGGGTTGACTTGGTAACTTTCCCTCTTTCTTCGTATCCAGTAGAGTCACCAGCCTTCTCCTTAGCTTCTTCTCTTCTTCATTTAGTGAATCTGAGTTTGGGGGTTCTTGGATGGAAGGTTCAGGTTGAGCGGTGGAAATGGGAGCTGGAGTTAATGCTGATGTTTGATCTAGGGGTTGGGTGAGAAAATCCTCCCTATTAACCTCAGATGCAAGTTCTAGGATTGCATCTGTGACTATTAGATCATTGGATAAAGAGAATAGTCCTTTCGCAACTACAATCTCAGCTTCGGAAGATTGAAGTTGTTCTTTCGAGGCTTTGACTTGTGCTTCGGAAATCTGTGAGAATGCACTCTCTGTCCCAACTGTCTCAGTTGCTGGACCATTAGTCCTTGTTTCCCCTTCGAAATTAATCTCAGGTTCCACTTGGACCTTAGGTTGAGCAACTTCCTCAACAGTAGTAGAAGGTGCATTCAGCCTCTGAAGCTCTTGAGCTCCAAAGTAAATCACAGACAAGTCAGGACTTGGTTGTTCAATAAAAGATTCCATCGGGAACTTGTTGAAGAACCTGTTGAGATCTTGGAGCATCCTTTGGTCCACTTGAATTACAACTGGAGGAGGCTTAAGAAAAACTGAAGCTTGTTGAATAGGGTATCTTGAACTTAAGGAAGTGAGAGCTTGACTCTATGATTCCTCTTGTCTTTGTCCCTGAACACTCTCGCCCTTTTTGGTAGCATCATCTTGAGAGCTTGATGAGCTAGAGGAAGAGGTCAATGAGACCTGAATTGGTACATGCCTAACAGACCTCTCAATCTGTTTTTCAGCTAGTTTGGCCTTGAGATTTTCAATCTCAAGTTGTTGAGTGACAGACCTATCCTCTAAAGTCCTAACCTTAGATTCAAGGTTTGAGACTTTAGAAAGTAGGTTTTTAATGGTGAGTTGTAGTATTCCCTCATCTTCTTTTGAATGATCATGGGGAGATGAGGTAACATATCTAGTATGTTCATACTCACCACAAGATGTGGTTTCTTGGCACCCTGGTTTCCCTTGCTCAATGATGTCTCTTTCAGAGTCATCAAAGGGCATGGTTGTCGTAGATTCAGTCTCAGTGATGTTACCACTGTCCTGAAGGTCCATTGAGGATCCTTTAATAGTAGCAGCTGAATCTACATTAGTCCCCTCCATATCAGTGGTACTCACCTCAGTAAAGGCTTTGCTGATGGGGGCTAGAGATAAGAGGTCTCTCTAGGCTCTATTAATCCTTGAGAGGGTGTTATGGATCAACTTCATTTCACTGAAGAGACATAATCTCTTCATCAATTCCTATGATTGAACAGGAGGAGCTTGTTCAATAAGAGAAGATTGAACAAGGGTTCGTTTGGGGCGTCTTTGGTATGTGATAGTGATGGGGTGAAAAGGTAAATTTGGCAATGTGAGGGTAGTTGCTGGTGTGGGTTCATCACCTGTGGGGTTAACAGGGATGTCACTAGGAGCCATTGGCTCAGTCATACCTGGAAGAAGTGCAGTATGTCTTCTGGTAAAATTGGTGGACACTCTCTTCAAAGTCTTGAAGATGGTCGGCCTCATTTGAGGGACAGTCAGAGCAGCTACACAGACAAGCTGACTCTGGTCCAACTCACAGTTGATTATGTGCTAAAGGAACCTGGGATACATGAAGAATGTGTCCCGCTGGAGGTTCCCCATAAGATTATTTAGCACAAACCTTGAATAATTAAAGCGGAGGCTTCTCACCAATCCATGAACTAGGCACCCTAGTTCATATGGGATTTGATCCCATCCCCTAGATTTGTTTGACAAGCAATGGAGAACAAGATATGCATCAGAAACTTCCAGTTGTAAGAGAAGTTAAACTTGTAGACGGTAGACCTCCTTACATCTCCACCATATCCCATTTGGATATAGGTGTTATCCAAATCTGTCTTGGGGAACTCTATAGGAGCGCCCCCATCATGAAGCTCCAGATGCTCCCTGATGAGTTGTTCGAAAATGACCAACTCCTGGCCACAAATGCTCGACCTTATTACCCGAACCCCATTTAGGGTTTCAATCTGACCATTTGCCCAAAATTCAGCCATGTGATTTAAGTAAACGGTAGGGTTAACGGTCAGAGCGGTGTAATAAGACGATTGGGTAAGAAAGGAAATGATATCAGAGAAGTCAGCATCCCTTGAAGAATCAAGGAGTGCGATTTGGTTATGCTGAGGGTTAAGTGCCATTGAGAAAGTTGC
Organism: Flaveria ramosissima; assembly: GCA_025215565.1. Lineage (NCBI taxonomy): Eukaryota > Viridiplantae > Streptophyta > Magnoliopsida > Asterales > Asteraceae > Flaveria > Flaveria ramosissima. The sequence continues at coordinate 58,918,297 of CM046041.1, read as the reverse complement.
AAAGAAGATGAGTTCGGAATTGGGTGAATTGGGGACGAAGAAAGCTTTTGGGGCAGTAAATTTGGTAAAAATATGAAAGTGATTAGTCGGAGTTACTTAAATGGGTGAAATGGCGATTTAGGGGGTTTGGATAAGGTGATGGGATGTTTCAGTGGATGATGTGACAGGGGCGGTAAGGTTTAGTCCATTTAAATAATCCGACATCATTAACAAAATCTTTACTTTTTACAGAGTGGGGCCCAAAAGATTTTTGTTACACAGTAAAGTATTTCTTCCGAGTATAAAACATTTCCGAAGGTAATCTTCTTCCGAAGGCAATTTTACTTCCGAAGGTAAAGCTCTTACTTCCGAGAGTAAAAATGCTTTCCGAATGGAGAGGTTTATAAGCTTCAGAAGTAGATCTGATATGGAAGCAATCGCTTCTTCAGAGACTAAAAACTCTTCCGAGAAGAAAATTATCCTGGGAGGAATTTGCTTCGGAAGATATGTAAAACATCTTCCGAGGGTTAATTCCTCTTCGGAAGAATTTATACATGGTGAAAATTTCAGAGAAGGACCTTTTGTAACAGGACTTAGATTGTATTAACACAAGACTTTACACATTAAAAAGGTTTTCAAATGAGATAGACTAATCAATGTTTATCATCCTAATAGCTGTAATGAGATACTTAAATCTTTGTTCATCAATTGCTTTGGTGAACACGTCAACATATTATGCATTTGAGTCAACTTTGATTAGCTTAATTAGATTTTCTCATGAATATCTCTAATGAAATGGTACCTGATATCAATGTGCTTTGTCTTGGAGTGCTTCACTGGATTTTCAGTAATGGAGATAGCACTATTGTTGTCAATGTGGATAGGAGTGCTCATGAAGTTGAATCCGTAGTCTATCATCTGGTTCTGAATCCACAGCAGCTGAGCACAGCAACTAGCAGCAACAATATATTCAGCTTCAGCAGTTGATGTTAAGACACAAGATTGCTTCTTGCATTGCCATGAGATGATCCTTCCACCAAGAAATTGACATCCACCTGTGTAAGGCCCCGTTCCCGGGACGCCTACAGTTGGTCATTCATTGCACATAAAACATAAATTTACATTCATACTTCATAAACATCACAGCGGAACATTAAAATAAGCTTTTATTTCTATATAAATGCTTTTGCAAGTTAATACAACATTCATTACAAAATAGTTTGTTCGCATTACAATGCAAAAACATTAATCAAAAGAATGCCATCCCAAAAGAGCCGAGTAGCCTTGCAGTGCCATCCTCAGCAATCATTACCTGCCAACTAGAAAACATATAAAAAGTCAGTGTTGCTGAGTGAGTTCTAGTTTTATAAATAAGCATACTTTACTTTCATTAAAACTATTCCTTTTCTCATGCGATCATTCAACATAGGTATACGCAGATAATGTCATTATTATCTTTCATCTCATTTGTTATCTTTCGTTCTTTTCATACGTTTATTATTCCGAGTCTGTTGCGACGACAGAGTCGCTCACCTCAATAGCAATCTCAATGATTGCACGCTATCCGAGTCTGTTACAACCATATGGTTGCTCACCTTATTGCCCATCTTAATGATAGCAAGCTATCCGAGTCTCTTGCAACAACAAGGTTGCTCACCTCATGGCAACATCACGATAGCACGTTACTCGAGTCTCTTGCAACAACAAGGTTACTCACCCCATGGGCAATCTCAATGATTGCACGTCATCCGAGTCTCTTGCAACACAAAGTCGCTCACCCCATATATATGCTTGCAAGCCTTTCATTCATTCATTCATCATTCATTAATGCATGCATTCTTACTTCATGTTCCTCTTTCATTATCTTTTGCTTTACATTACATAATACTTCATTCATTCATTAACATGACATGTAAAGCCACAAGAAAGATAAGCATACATCATAATAAGGAACATATCATACACATTCATCATCATCATACAGGGCAACATCATACATACATAACATGCATAAACATGCAACATCATCATCATCATGCCCTACATACTCTCTAAGGCCATAACAGTCATCTTACATGCTCTTACAGGAAACTTTACGTTAAAACTTACATCTGCACTTTCCCACGAAAGCCAGAAGTCGAACTACACTTTCCTTCGAGTGCAACAGCCCTATTCGGGCGTATGGACACCCTTTAGTCGCATGGCCTCCATGCGACTGAACATCATGCGATTGGACTCATGTGGATGAACATCTATGCGAATGAACATTCATCGTGCGTATGGACCTCATGCGGATGGAACTAATGCGAACGGGCACCTATGCGACTGACCTCATGCGAATGGACTCATGCGACTAAGCATCTATGCGACTGAACCCTCAGTCGTATGACTCCCCATGCGACAGGACTCCCAGTCGTGCGATTGAAACCTTAATCGTGCGAATGAAACCTCAATCGTGCGTATGAATCCCAATCGTGCGAATGACCTTCAATCGCTTCTCAATCGGCCGTATGGCCTCCATTCGGTCGCCTAGCCCTAGCTGATGCAGAATGGAGTTCATCCCGAACCCAATCTGCCATTTTCGGCCTCCAAGCTCATCCAAACCCATTCTAAGCCTAAATTAACCATCCTAGACCTTAGGGATGCATACCACAACACCATACAAGCACACACAAGCCCAGAAACATATACGAAACGCATCACACACATCACACCCAAATGGGTCAAACACATACACACACAAAAACGGGTTTTTAATGTTCTCCAGCCCCAAAATCGGTTGAAAACAAGTAAAAGTGGGGTCCTAGAACTCACACAAACGAGCATAACGACAAGGGCTTCGATTTGGCTTGCTACACAACGAGTTTGGCCACCCGAATCACCCGAACCGACCCTTTTTCCTCTTTTTCTTCTCCTTTCTCTCTTCTCCTCTCTATGTGGCTGAAATATGAGTGTGGGGGAGAGGGTAAGGGCTGCCCTCTCCCTTAAATACTCCCACTCACCCGTTTTTCTTTCGTTGGCGAGTTTGGTCCCTCGACTTTGGACTTTATTTCTTTTTCTTCCTTCTTCGGCTTCAAAATAATGTATATCCGGGTGTTACAACCTGATGTTGATTTCTTGTTAATATTGCAGCCACCATAGTCACTGTCAGAGTAGCCATAGAGATTGAAATTACTGTTCCTTAGATACCAAAGACCTAATTTAGGTGCTACTTTGAGGAATTTAAGGATTCTCTTGGCAGCAACTAGATGAGACACCTTTGGAGCAGCCTGATATCTTGCACAAATGCAGGTTGCAAACATGATATCAGGTCTACTTGCTGTGAGATACATCAGAGAACCAATAATTGCGCTATATTGATGTTGATCAGTATCCTCCCCCTTAGAGTCAGGGCAAAGATTATGGTTTCTGGGTATAGGTGTTTTGGCTGGCTTACAATCTTTCATGTCAAATCTTTCTAAGATGTCATTGACATACTTAGATTGATTGATGAAAAACCCTTCCTTTATTTGCTTCAGCTGAATTCCAAGGAAAAAGTCCATTTTTCCCATGGAACTCATCTCAAACTTCTTCTTCATAATGCTCTCAATGTCTTTACACATTTGGTCATTTGAGGAACCAAATATGATGTCATCAACATAGACTTGAACGAGCAAGATGTCCTTTCCAGACTTCCTTATGTAAAGAGTCTTATCAATGGTACATCTAGTGTAACCACTCCTCAGGAGAAACTGAGACAATATCTCATACCACAGCCTAGGTGCTTGGTGCAGCCCATATAAAGCTTTATTCAATTTGCACACATAGTTGGGGTGCTGTGGGTCTTCAAATCCTAGAGGCTGGCACATATAGACTTCCCTATCTATATCCCCATATAGAAAGGCACACTTGACATCAAGCTGGTAGACAGTGAAATTCTTGGATGCAGCATAAGCAAGAAAGATCCTAACTGCCTCAAGTCTTACAACAGGTGCAACGACATCAGTATAATCGATTCCTTCCTCTTGAGTGTATCCTTGAACCACCAGTCTTGCCTTGTTCTTGATGATCAAGCCTCTATCATCTATCTTGTTTCTGAAAACCCATTTTATGCCTATAGGTACTTGACCAGATGGTAGCGGACATAGGTTCCAAACCTTTTGTCTCTTGAATTGAAGCAGCTCCTCTTGCATTGATTCAACCCAGCTACTATCTTTCAAGGCATCTTCTACCTTCTTGGGTTCCATCTGGGATAAAAAGCATGAGTACAAGCAGACATTCCCATTGTGAGTTTGTCCTCTTGTTCTCACACCTTCAGAGGCATCCCTTATGATGTTTTAGCTGGATGAGTGTTGTGAATCCTAAGTCTAGGAATTACCTCCAATTGCAAAGATAGATCCAGATTGGACACATTTTGCTCAGGAGCTTGAACACTTGGTCCAGCTACTGTTTCAAACTCATACAATGAGGACTAATTAAATGAATGAGAAACATCATCATCATTTGTTGGTTGTGAAGCAGCATTAACAGTTGCCTGTTCCTTCAAGATGCTGCTTCCATCAGCTTGGTGTTGTGTAGTGTCACCAGATGAGATTTGAGGGTCAACAGGTGAATCACTGGTTGAAGCTCCACTATCCCTTGAGATAGTCATACTGTCAGATCTGCCAATAGTGGGAGGTTGATTTGTTACAGCTCTTGAAGAACTTGGAATAGGCCTGAGTAGCTCAAACAGTTGGTCTTCATCAGAATCACTTTGAGCATCTATTCCAGCTGAAACATTCTCACAAGATGGTTTAAAATAGTTTGGAAACAGTTCTAAATTAAAAATATGATCAGGGCCATTCTCCCTAACACAAGGAGTGTGCTCATTAACTACAATGTTGAAAGATTCCTCAAATTGTTGATTTTTTATGTTGTAAACTCTATAAGCTTTAGAGTTAGAGGAATATCCAACAAAGATAGCATCATCCGACTTTTAAGAAAATTTTGCCAAATTGTCTTTTGTGTTAAGTATGGTACACCTGCTGCCAAAGGACCTTAGAAAGCCAATGAACGGTGGCCTCTTGTTCCATAGCTCATAAGGGGTTTTTCCATGTGGCTTAACTACAAAAACCCTGTTCTGCACATAGCATGCAGTGCTGACTGCCTCTGCCTAGAATGTTAGAGGTAGCTTTGAATCAGCTAACATGGTCCGAGCAGCCTCAATAAGTGTCATGTTCCTCCTCTCAGCAACACCATTTTGTTGAGGAGTTCTAGGAGCACTATATTGTCTGGCAATCCCTTTTGAGTTATAGAATGAGTCAAGAACTTGTTTCTTAAACTCATTACCTTGATCATTTCTAATTATTTTAACCTTGTGATCAATTTAATTTTCTATTTTAAGAATAAAAGATTTTAAAGTTTCAGCAGTTTCATCTTTAGTTCTTAAAAAGAATACCCATGTAAATCTTGTAAAATCATCAACAATCACAAGGCAATATGATTTCCTTCCAATGCTCATTATACTTGTAGGACGAAATAGATCCATGTGCAATAAGTGTATGGAGTGGTGATAGAGTTAACAACTTTGGATTTATGAGATGCTATGTGTTGCTTCCCTTTCAGGCATGCAACACAGTTATCTTTGCAGAAAAATTCCTTTTTAGGCAAACCATGTACCAAATTATTTTTAGCCAATTTATTTATTGATTTAAAATTCACATGACACATTCGTTTATGCCATAGTGTTGACTCATCACCACCAGCTTTGGAAAGAAAGCATGATACTTCACCCAGTGAGGAAGCTTTATTTATATCAAGCTTGTACATATCCCCTTTCCTGGGAGATCTAAGAAGCACCAATTCCTGAGGAATTTTCATCCCGGTTTTGAGGATAATGCACTCATGTTCTGTGAAGAGCATTTGTTACTTTTGATCACAAAACTGAGAAACACTTAATATGTTGTTTTCAAGCTGTTTGACAAAGTGAACTTTGTCAACTTTTAATTTTCCATTGGATATACTTCCTCTGCCAGAAATATATTCTTCGGCCTCACCTCCAAACTGGACAGGACCTCCATCAAAATGTTGGAATTGTTGAAAGAGAGATCTGTTCCCTGTCATGTGCCTGGAGCATCCACTATCCACAATCCAAACATTATTATTCTTGTCATATGGATGTCCCTGCACATAAGATGAGATGATTAGTTTTGATTGAAAACCCAAGCCTTGTTGGTCTTCGGTTCTTCAAATGATAGTGACATAATTGAACCAAAATTTATGCATAGGGGTTCAATGGATGTTTTTGAAGAAGAGGTTTGAGCTGTAGCATCTTCCTTGATCTTCCATTCCATCCTTTGGTTGATCATAGAGGTGAGCTTGTTGAAGCTTTTGCAGCATGGCATTCTTCCGATGCTTCTTTCTTTTCGGAAGAAGCCTTCACCACCTTTTCTTCCGAAGTAGTCTTCTTCTGGGATGGTTTCAAGGGGACTCTTTTGTTCTTTTGAGTCTTGACAGCTTTAGCTTCCGAAGCCATTTTCACTTTGGAAGAATGACTTTCTTCCGAAAGCAACCTTGCTTCGGAAACAAGCTTTCCCTTTTTCATCACTTCAACCATTTGATAAGGTCCATATGAGAAACTTCCCTGACTCCTTCTCTTTTAACATTATTTGCATAATGTGTGCTAGCAGGATTGTAGTAACAATCTTTGGCCATGTGGTTTTGCAGACCACACATTATGCATGCAATGTTAATCTTTTGGGAACTTGAAGGTTGCTGTTTTTTGTTCTTTTTCTCTTCATCAACAACCTTTCCCTTTAACTTCTGATCCTTTGGTAGGACAGGAGTGCTGGTACTACACCCCTTTCTGAATCAGAGTTACCTTCCACCTGGAATCCAGCTGAGATGAATACACCCTTTTGCTTTGGGTCTATCTTCAGCTTTGACTCAACCACTTTCTTGGCAGTTTTTCTGGCTGCCTTAGCTCTGCTTCTTCTGGCTTTGGTGGTCAGGGGTTGATCATCACCGGTTGGAAAGGGTATAATTACCTGGTTCTTCCCTGTGATGGTCTCCATGGTTGCATTATTCTTTGACTCATAAGAAGGTGGGTCAACAGATGGAACCTCTTGCTCTTCAGTACCACACCTTGGTTGTCTTATAGACTCATCCGGAGTGTGGTGGACCAATTTCATTGGTTCCCAACCCACCTTTGTTTTGGTAACAAAGTTTTGAGTGAGAAGATGATGCAAGAATGGCTTGGAAGTTTTGCTCAGAAATAGCATACTTCCTGGCTTGAGCCTTAGCTCTGACAAGCTAGGCTTGAGCCTCAAACAATTTGGATATTAAATCCTTTATTTGAGTCTTATAATTTGTGTGTTCATGTTTTAATAAGGACACAATTTTCCCTAACTCCTCAATTTTTCTTTGATAGTCAGATTCAGCCCTTTTAAAATCAGATTTTAATACATTTAGAGACTCAATATCAGATTTAATCTCCATATTGTAGTCCTGATATAACTTAACCTTAGCAATACAGGCAGGAGTACAAAGATGTTCATATACCTTATTGTTATCTATTCCAGCCATGAGTGCTTGAACAGGAGTCACATCCTGTACCATAAAGCTCCAGTCAACTTCTTGAGCCATAGCAGCTGTCTCTGTTGACTTTCCAGTGGGCTTTGGTGTAGAGGGATGTGTGGAGGCCTGTGGGGTTCCTGGATTTGACTTGGGAGCCTTGCATTCCCTTGCAAAATGACCAAGTTGGTTACAGTTGTAACATTTGGCCTTGGTTTTGTCAAACCCCCAAATTTGCTGTTGGTTGGGTTCTGGGGAAATTGCCTTCCAGATCTCTTGAAGAACTTCTTTGCTCTATAGGTTAACAGAGCCATTTGTTGGACTATGTCCACATATTTCACATCATCTAGGCTGAAGCACTCTAGATCATCAAAGTAGTACTGATAATCACTGGAATGCCATTTCCTGAGACAAAGGCACAGCTGTCCTGAAAGGAACTTTGCTCAGCCGGTTGAGACCTTGGAGTCTCAAGGAATGTAATGTATGGCCCAGAAGAACAGGATGACTGTTGGGTGTATGTCAGGTACTGTTAAGGTTGGGTGGGTCTTGAGCCTTCAGCAACCATTAAAGCGTTGCTAGCAGCAAGACTCAAGGGTCTGCTTGTCTGATGGCCTCTCTTGCTCTCCATCTCTAAACGGTATCCATCAACGATGTCATAGAGTTCAGTCATGGTGAGGGTGTTCAGATTTTCCGTCCTCTTTATAGAGACACAGTAGAACGTCCACTCATTAGGGTGTGCACTCATGAACTTTCTTGTGAGGTCTCTTAGTTCAAGGGCAATTCCCACAGACTGAAGGGAAGAAATAAGGTCCAAGTACCTGAAGTATTGCTGGCTGAGGGTCTCTCCAGCAATGTAGGTGAAGTTTTCAAACTGCTGCTTCAGGGAGTTCTTCTTGGAGTCATTGAAGCTAGAGTACATATGAGCAAGTGCATCAAACTGTTCTTTCGGTGACTTGCAATGCTCAAACCCCACCATGATGGAGTTGGGTATTGCAGTCATGAGAATAGTCATTGCATTGCTATCAATGTCCAGCTTCTTCCGGTCCTCATCAGAGTAGTCTTCAACGGCTTTCTCTATCATGGCACTGTTTCCACCTGGTGCTGCCACCTTTGGTTTGTACGGACCATTGACAATAGATTGCCACATCTTGCTGTCTTGATACCTGATAAAGCCTTCCGCGTCTGCTCCATGACCTGAAGTTTTCAGGGGTGATGACGGGTGCTTTAGTCAACTTCCCCATCTCTACTTCAGATTTGTTGAGGGCCATTTTGAGTGTGGTGTAAGGAAGAGTGAAAAATAGGTTGATTTGGATGGTAAGATCTCACAATCAAGAGCCTAAAAGCTTTGATACCAATTGCAGGTTCGAATTTTGTCACTTAAACACTTAGTTTTTCTCTTAATACTCACTTGTAACACACTCGGATCAGATGAAGTAGAATCTCTTCTAAGAGTTGATAATAATATACTAAGTAGCAAAGAACATAAAGAAATAATTTTCAAGGCACTTGTATATATTACTTCTCAACTCAAAGTGTTACAAGACTCTTACAAGCATACAACAAGAGTTACAATGAGAAACTATATATGCTACTACCTATAGCCGGATATACTTTGATACCAGCTGGAAACCTACGACTAAAGTTAATGTATCTTAGATAAAGTATTATCTAAGATATGGTAGTCATGACATGTCCATGAATTACCTTTTGTCACCAACTAAAGTTGACAACTGTACTAACTGATAAAGGTAAACGGTGGAATAAAGTATGGTGAATTACATGGCTTTTGAGAAAATGCCATGCAGTATCTCAGAGGTCTGCAGCGGAGTGTCAGAGAGACCATACTTATGTCCACTGGTCCATAGTAGTGTCTTCCGATGGTTAGTTGGCTTCGGAAGAACAAGTTCTTCCGAAGTCACTTATACTTCGGAAGAGGCTACTTCTTCCAAGGCTTGAGGACTTCTTCAAATCTTCATACTTCGGAAGTTGACTTCTTATCTTTTCTTCTAAGCCTTGAACTTTGGAAGTAAATACTTTGTCTTTGGAAGTTGGAGTTTTCCTTCGGAAGATGATCTTGCACTTTGTCTTCGGAAGAACTCCATTTCCTTCGGAAGTTCCACACTTAGCTTTAGAAGTCCTTTATTAGTTGCACCCAAAAATAGTCTAAGTGATTTGGTTTTGGTTGCACCAACCTTTCTAGATCCAACAAACGTCGACTTCAACCACCCCTACCACCCCACCCCCGACGACCCCAATTACTCCTATAAAGGCGATCCATTCTATGAAGCAACAGTTGCTTCTGCTATTAATATACTTGACATTTAATATTTTGAAAATGACTCGATCTTTACTTAAATAATTATGGTTATGATAGGTAATTAACTTAACTGTATTTCTTCAATTCTGTTGTTTATAGGTGCCAAAGTTACAGCAAATGAGCGAATAATGATGGTCAAGGCCAATAGATTTCTGGCAATCACCCCTTTGGATTGCAACTTGTAAGTAGAATTTATTAATAGTTCAAATGTCTATCACTTTTTAGTTTCTACTTTACTTTTAGTTCTTTGTGTATGGACTCTATGTACGGTTGCCTTTTCTTACTTTCACATAATTCAGTGTGTTAGCTTTCGCTAATCTCGACTTCAGCCGGTGAATCGATGTTTCTTATTCAATCGTCTCGCGTATTTTCTCAACTAATCTTTGAGTTTTATACCGATACATCTTAGTTTGTGTTCCATTGTGCCCTTAATTTGGAAACCAAAGCAGGCTTGCTCGATCGTTTGTCCTTGAATAAATTAATGTAAACACATCCTTGTAAAATGTGGTTGGGTTTGGTCATGTAACGAACAGACTCGGTGTTTGATTTAACTCACTCATTGCACAGGTTCGAGGGAGGGACCGGATCGTAAAGCGTTCTGCACATTTGTGCAAAAAGCTATTCCACAACTAGAACTAATGACCTTAAGGTCAAAGGAACAACCTTACCAGTTGCTTCAAGGTTGTGGTTTTGACCACGTTTTTTATTAATGCCATTTAGTGTAGGGCAAATATGTGGTTTATATTTTTAAAAGCATATTTTGTTTTAACAAGAACATGAGACTATAGTAATATATATTCAGTTATTCATATATTTTAATGTTTAATATATAAATACATAAAATTCGATTGGATCTTTGTCTAGGTTTAGCAATAGTTGATATATTGGTAAACAGTACTTGTTTTGGATTGGGCCTGTTGCCGCTTTGTGTGTTTATCTTGCAAATAAGGAAAGTGACAATAAAAGCATAAAACGACATCTGATGATGATTATAGTTTTTAAAACATAAATCAAAACAGCGGAATATGGTTAATACGATTCATTCAAACTATACGATATGTTGAAGATGAAAATATCTTCTGAAAGCGTCTAACTTAATAGGTGGGGTAAGAGTCGTGTGATTCGTGCCAACTGCCACAATTGTGTTCCAAAATAGCACACCAGTTGTGGTATTTAAACGCTTAATCTCATATAAAGGGACATAATATTAAACACTTTGCTATGATTGGACTACAAGCTTTTGGTAAAAACATAGATATGTAATTATTGATTCTTTATAGTAAATGTTGGAAAAATAATAAATGAGTAAATAAAAGCATTCACAGCCCATTCCTTATAATTATGTGAGTGTGAGTCGTTAAATTATATAGGATGGTTTTGAATGGTTGTGAGTGGATGAGAGAAAAAAAGGTACTGTTCATTTGTAAATTTAAAGATTTACTGTTCAACCCTTATAATTTTTTTAATAATTTTTAAAGTGGTTGTGAGTGAATGAGAAAAAAAATAATAATGAAAAAGGTATAAAAATATATTATTTAATTGAAAGGAGAGAGAAGAAGTGATTATTTTTAGTGTAATTATAAGGATAAAAATAAGGAATGAGATTTGAATGCTCTAATATAATTAATTTGTTTGATTAAATTTTTTATAGACTATTTATGATTATGACCAAAAGTAATTTAGTCTCTAGTTAGTACTAAAGATGTTTACAAGCCACAGTGAGTCTAACATAAGAATTTTAAATTATCTTGTTAGTATAACCTCGGTCCATGTCAAATAAATCTCAGACTAAGCTTTCATAATATCATTTGAGCTTAATTGTATCATTTATTCAAGCTTGGGTTTAATTTTCTTTGGTATACTTTTGATATATTTATTTACTATAAATAAATTGAATTTTGAGCTCGATGTGACTTTTTACGAGCTTAAGTTCAATTTTGTTTATTCTCGCGTGTATAGTTAAGAAAAAATGTTTTGGAGTTCTTGTTAGAAATAACCCGTAATATGTGGCCTACGGATCATTTAAATAAGTTTGACCAAATGACATAATTAGTCCCTAATAGTATAAGGGGGTTATTTGATGGAAATACCCCATAATTATAATTAGGGTTTCCCCTTAGATGTTATAAATAGAGGATTAAAGAGATAACCAAAACACACCAATAATCTATTATCTCAAGATCATCCATCGATTCCTCTAAACATCATAACGGGAACTAATATCACGATCATGACTTCATCATCTTCATCAAAGATCTCTATTCCCACAAGTAAGTTTTAATTGTTTTGATGTTTATTTTGTATTTGAGATTGAATAAACATGATTAGGGTTTCATGTTTTCATCCATGTTTCAAGATATAATCAACATGTGGTATCAGAGCAATGTTGATTATATCAATTCAATCATTAGAAACTGATTTGTTTTGATAATCGATTAAGGAATCAATTTTTAAATAATGAATCGTTTTGCTTTTGACGATCGGTTAAAAATAATTGAGGAATTGATTTGCTGGTCCTAAAATTAATAATTGGTTCTTATGGAATATTAAATTAATTTTGTTTCGAGACTTCGTGAGAAATCTCGTTTTGGTGATTAATTAATAACTAACGAATTACGATTGAATATGATTTCGATCAAATTGATATAAAAATTTTCGAACTGATGAATATTCTACTAGCATATTCTTTGATTATTGTAACCTATTAATGATTTAACTGTAAAGCTAGGCCTATAATTTTGAACTGTAAACCTATTAATATGCATTTATTTTATGATTTAATTTGGGTATTATATGTTAAAAAGTTCATGTCCAAATTCAAATAATTGTAATTTCCATTAATTCAGTTATACCATGGCAAAGTAAGATAAGGACTAGATCTTATTCTAATGGATTGATTTTTAAATTATCAAAGAATTCTGCGAAGTGAATTTTGTAAAACATTTTATTATTTTGCAAGTTTTGAATTAATCTATCTAGTTTGCGATTTCAAAGCATAATGTAAATTTATTATTATTGCTATAATTATTATTATTAATATATTCTGAATCTATTTCCCAAATTACCACCACAATAATCGGCATTGACTGTTTAACAAAATAGCAAAACGATTTTAGTAGTTAATTGATATAATTGTGATTGAGTAACAGAATCATTATTATTATTATTATTATTTCAATGCAATCAAAAGTTTTGCATTCATTATAATTAATTTTGTGATAAGTTGATTTTCGTATTTTAATGGAATTGATTTTTATTCGTTATAAATCATGTCTTAAATTTATAATATTTATGAATTATATAACTATATAATGGTTACTTTATTGAAAGATTCAGTGATTAATCCCAACGGTACATCACTTGATTTGACATTAAAGTTTAACCTTACTATTTTATATAATTATATAACTATGTGTATCGTTAAATGATAAACCCAAAGGCTAGTTATTTGATAATACACATAATGAATGTTGGCAAATTAATATAGATATTACACTTCTTCCCAAACGTGATGTGTTGTATTTATATGCCTTACTATAGTTATGATCATAATACTTGGATGTTAGTCATAGCCAACGCGAAGCCAACATTCATTTAGAACTCTAATTTAACTTGTTCATAACACTTGCACATTGGTCGTAGCCAACGCAAAGCCATTGTGCAAGTAGAACGTTACTTTAATTTGTTCATAACATTTGAATTTTTGGTCAAAGCCAACGCGAAGCCAATATTCATCTAGAACTTTACTTTTAGTCTATTATTTTGGTGTTATAATAGGCTTTATCTTCAACGTATTAATTATGCCTGCTTTATTTTTTTTTGTTATCACCCCTAATTAGCTCACTTTAACTCTCCTACTACTTGTATCAATTTAGCATCCACTATCACTCCTAACTTTGGAATTGAAGTTTTAACCGGGGCGAACTTCGTCTCTTGGAGGGACTCTGTTAAACTTACTCTTGGCATGTTGGATCTTGATTATGCCTTGAGACATGACGCTCCTGCTACTCTTACTGTTGAAAGTACTGCAGATTAAAAACAAGAGTATGAAAAGTGGGAGAGGTCTAACAGAATGTCTCTGATGGTAATAAAAAACTCCATCTCTGTTGCAATCAGGGGAGCAATACCTGATTCAGATAATGCCAAAACTTATCTGAACTCAGTGGAGGAACAATTTAAAGGATCTTCTAAAGCACATGCGAGCACTCTGATTCTGAAGATGCTTACTACAAAGTATGATGGGTTTAATAATGTGCGTGAACACATAATGATGATGAACGACATGGCTCATAAACTCAAGAGCTTCGACATGGAGATCAGTGATGGTTTTCTAGTACACTTCATTATGACTTCTCTTCCTTCAAACTTTGATGCTTTTAAGATCAACTATAACACCCAAAAAGAAAAATGGTCAATGGGTGAGTTGATAGCAATATGCGTACAGGAGGAAGAACGCCTGAAGTTAGAAAAGCCTGATGTTGTTCATGTTACCACCATTAAACCATTAAAGAGGAATGGAAACTTCAAAGGGGAAAGCTCCAAAGTCCATAACGCTGGTACAAGTGTAGCTTCCAGCTCAAATACCTCCTTCGGACAATCTCGCTGCAAATTCTGTCACAATAAGGGACACACCCAACGAGATTGCCCTAAGTTCAAGGAGTGGCTGGCTAAGAAAGATAACCATCTATTTATGATATTTGAGCCCTTTAATGTTAACGTTCTAATTAACACATGGTGGGTTGATTCTGGTTCTATGGTTCATGTTATTAACTCAACACAGGGATTCCTTACAATCCGGAAGCTGGAAAGAAACCAAAGACAATTAAGGTGGGAGATGGTGATGAACATAACGTTGAAGCCGTAGGAACCATGCAGTTAATAATGAAAACTGGTCATTGTATTAAACTTTATGATACATTATATGTACCGAGGATTACTCAGAACTTAGTATCTGTACCAAAGTTAGACAATGATGGTTATGAAGTTTTGCATGGTCGTGGCAAAGTCACTATTACTTTAAACTCTCATGTATGTGGTTATGGTTATCTGGATGGAAATCTCTATAAGTTAGAACTAGATGATCAATTTTCAAAGTCATTGTTATCATATAATGTAAATGAAAACATTAACAAACAAAAACGAGATTTGGAAACATCATCCATGTTGTGGCATCAACGTTTAGGCCACATCTCACGAGATCGCATGTTAAGACTCGTGAAGGATGAAGTATTACCAAATCTTGATTTCTTTGATTTTGAAACATGTGTTAAATGCCTTAAAGGTAAAATGGCTAATGGATCTAAAAAAGGTGCCGTCAGGAGTTCCGGTTTACTGGAACTCATACACACTGATATTAGTGGACCTTATCCTATTGGAATATCTGGACATAAATCATTTATCACTTTTATAGATGATCACTCGCGTTAAATGTACTTGCACTTAATAAAGGATAAATCTGAATCACTTGACATGTTTAAAACCTTTAAGGCTGAAGTTGAAAATCAACTTGATCGTAAAATAAAGGTAGTGAGATCAGATAGAGGTGGTGAGTATTATGGTAGAATACTGATATTGGCCAAGCTCCCGGTCCTTTCTTTGACTTTTGTAAAGAACACGGGATTGTAAACCAATTTACCATGCCGGGTACTCCTCAGCAGAACGGTGTAGCTGAGAGAAGAAATCGTACCCTAATGGATATGGTTAGAAGTATGTTAGCGAACTCCTCTTTACCTGAATTTTTATGGACAGAGGCATTAAAGACAGCTGTTCATATACTAAACAGAGTTCTGTCTAAGTCTGTCCCTAAAACTCCATTTGAAATTTGGACAAGAAGGAAACCTAGCTTAAGGTATATGAGAGTATGGGGTTGTCCAGCCGAAGCTAAGCTTTATAATCCTCAACAAAGAAAACTGGACATGAAGACAGTCAGTTGTTTCTTCATAGGATATCCTGATCATTCAAAAGGGTATAGATTTTATTGTCCTTCTCACACTACTCGCATCGTGGAAACTCGTCATGCTGTGTTTTTAGAGGATTCTAAGGTCAGTGGGAGCAGTGAAAGTCAAGACATTGACTTACAAGAAGTGCAAGAGGAGGGGGGATGGGCTCTCTACACTTACCTCCTATTACACCTCTTGTACTTAACACTGCACCATTACAAAACACTGCACCATTATCTCATGTTTTCTCAGAAATTCATGTTGCTCCAAACATTCCTGTAAATGAAGCACCATCAAATCCACAAGAGCAAGTCCCTCATACGACTACTGAAATTGCGGAACCCGAAAATCAGCTAAGGAGGTCATCATGGTCTAGAAGGCCTACTAATTTTGATGATTATGTAACCTACCTTAATGAAGCTGATCTGGATTTAGGAAAGTGTAACGATCCAACCTCCTATAATGAAGCCATTAGTAGTGATCAATCGTCTGAATGGAATAAAGCTATGATCGATGAGCTTGATTCCATGTATAAGAATGACGTTTGGGAATTGGTTGAATTACCCAAGGGTGTTAAACCTGTAGGATGTAAATGGGTTTTCAAAACCAAATTAGACCCGAATGGTAATATTGAACGTCATAAAGCACGATTGGTTGCTAAAGGCTATACTCAAAAGGAGGGAATTGACTATCAGGAAACCTTTTCACCTGTTTCACGGAAGGATTCCTTAAGGATCGTTATGGCCTTAGTAGCTCATTTTGATTTAGAGTTACATCAAATGGACGTTAAAACCGCTTTCCTTAATGGTGACTTACATGAAGATGTGTTCATGAACCAACCTGAGGGTTTCAAACCTAAAGGTAAAGAACACTTAGTATGTAAGTTAAAGAAATCCATATACGGGTTAAAACAAGCATCACGTCAGTGGTATTTAAAATTTGACGAAGTCATGAAGAAACAAGGTTTCATCAAAAATCAAGTGGATCAATGCATGTAACACCCCAACCCGATTAGGGCTGACGTGTTACTATCATAGTAATCATAACATAAGACATAATTCCATGATTTGAAACATTAGAAGTACATCATCAAAACATCGTTGAGAGCTCTAGGGTAAAGTATTCGTTACATATTATTTAATCAGCCAAAACTAGATAACTAGCACATGCTACAAAAATGGCTATCCTTCACTGTTCAAAAATCCTAGAGCTTAATTTATCTCTCTTCACACCCCGCCCGGAGTAACCTGTGAACCTGAGGAAACAATTATTTACGGAATGAGCCAAATGCCCAGTACGGATAAAGGCACAAGTAATACTAATAATAATTGCAATAACATCGAGAGATAAGTAACATAAAATGATACGATGCAAAGTAAGACAAGTCAATAAAGTAAATCGTATCATATGGATGTACCCATTGAGCCGAATAACTTATATCAGAACAGACATGCACATAGAGCTGCAGACTCTATGTACCGAACGTGAAATGGAGTGTGGGCATACACAACAACCATCCACCATAATCATATGCATATATCCTAGGACCAGTCCATACGCCTCCTCAACGTAATATGGCCAACGTACCTCTCAAGTACCGAAGGAGACGCCGTGATCTCTGCTCACCGTCACGGTTGGTGCCACGTCATCGATGCCGCAATGACATGCTTGTGGTCACCCCCACAAGTAGGGACATGCTCGGGTAACAGAATACAACAAACTAAAATAGTGCTACAATAATATATACCAAATGTGTTCTTTAATCCAAACGCTGAACAAATACATAATCATATCATAACATAAGAACATGCGATAATGAGTTCAATTCAATAATTTTCAATCGCATGTAAAATAATACTAAATCCAAGGTAACATGACGAAATAATAATAAATCATGATATTAATAAACGCACGACCAATTGAAACAAATAGGAATGTCAAAGACGTTTAGGAATTTCAACGGACGGTGAAAGTCAAAGGGTTTCCTTAATCAAATCGAATACCATAACAATAAAGGGTGGGGTAAGAATCCGTACCTTAACAGATGTTTCATAAAGATAGCAGACTCATTTCTTAAGAAGAGGGGTTGTAATAACCTACAAGTAATTCATGTATTTTTATTTAGTGAGATTTATGTTTTCTGACTTTAGATGTTGTATGCTCACATACACATTAACAGTAAATTTTTACTTTATGAACCATTCGAAAATTAATTACTATACATGACTGTTATAAATTTAATTAATATACATGAGCGTTACAAAGGTTTAGATGTTAAATGAATTTAACTACAAACCATATTTTAATACTTTGTAGTTTTGTGTAGTAATAAAAAGTATAAATTATTTATTATTAAATATCATTAGTAACGTAACTCTTTATATATAAACTATGTTTAATATAATAATGGTTCATGTTCTTTTTCTAAACTTATTATCTTGTAAACTTATGTATCACTGATGTTAAACAAAATATTCTTGAAAATTTAATCTAATAGATCTTATCTATGTTTTAAGAAATTATTCAATCAAGTCATGCAATCCTTTTATATAATAAATTAGGCTTTGTTCAATATACAGATGTGTACTTACTGTTTGTATATGGTATCTGTTTTGTTTATTTGTGATAAATCTTTTTAATCATTGTGTATATTTCTATTTAGTGTTGTATATTACAGGTTAATTGCTTTTATTTAACACCCTACTCATCTTCTTCATTTAATTAACTATTAGTTATTAGAAACTAGAAATGATACACTCGACCATTTAGATAATATAAAGTATCAATGAATACCTCGTAGCTAGTAGTGACCGGTCTGAAAACTGTGACTCGCCGGAGATCTGTTACACTCGCCGGAGAACCTTGGCAGCAACCGCTAGGTGTTTTTCAGTGTGACGAATGGTCAGAAGAAGTGGCACAAGCGAAGATGAACGAAACGGGCTTTCTTTCCTTTTTCTTTTCTTTTTCTTTTAGTAATCAGAAGAGGGTTAATCGGAGATGTAGTGAGTGACCGGAATTTCCGAATCGGCAAGCAACAAGAGGGAAGTCGAAGGTGTTGTGGAGGGGAATTACGAGCAAACCAATCTTTTATTTTTTCCAATTTATTGTCTCTCATGGTGAATAGTGAACAATCAGAGAAACATCAATTCATATTTCTGTTTTGAGGAAAGTTACAGCAACTTTTCATAGAAGAGGAAGAAAGGAGAATTAGATAAACAATAATGAAACATGGTCAAACAGCTTTATCCCATCAAGTATGTTTTTTTATTATTATTACTTTTTACTAATAATATATATAGATATATCCAAAGTATATTTACGTCTATTTCTTTTAAAATTTCTTTATTTGTATGTATATTATTCATTGTTTGATTTATATGTGTATGCATATTATATATCAACATAGAGTATAGTTATTTTATAATCAAAGTAATAACTTTTATATTTATTACTTGTTTATTTATTTTAAATCTTAGTACTATTTGAATTCTTTTACACTTGATACATATATTTTATATACACACACCCGCACAAATATATATTTATAATTTGAAGTTGCGAGTATTTCAATGCACCTACCTCAAAATGAGTGGGAGCAATTTTGCTATACTTGTCCTTTACGTAGATGACATTTTATTGGCAAGTAATAGTTTAGATTTGTTGCATGAGTCGAAGCGATTATTTTCGCGTAATTTTGACATGAAAGATCTTGGAGACGCTTCTTATGTAATAGGCATGGAAATACACCGAGATCGAGCCAATGGGATATTATGATTGTCTCAAAAGGCGTATATTGAATGTGTCCTTACACGTTATAATATGCAACATTGCTCTCCCTCAGTTGCTCTAGTAGTTAAAGGAGACATTTTTGGTTCATTTCAATGTCCGAAAACAGAGGATGAGAAGGAGCAAATGAAATTGATACTTTATGCTTCAGTAGTGGGAAGTTTAATGTATGCTCAAGTTTGTACTCGTCCTGATATTGCATATATTGCTGGAATGCTAGGCCGATATCAATCTAATCCTGGCCTAGATCATTAGAAAGCAGCAAAGAAAGTATAAGTTGACATATAGAAGAACTAATAACTTGGAAGTGGTGGGCTATTCTGATTCTGACTTCGCTAAATGCAAAGATGATAAGAAATCAACATCGGGGTATATCTTTGTGTTAGCAGGCGGACCTATTTCATGGAGGAGTCATAAGCAGCAGTTGACAACAACCTCAACAATGATGGCCGAATACGTTGCAGTTTATAATGCAACTTGCCATGGGATGTTGTTAAGAAATCTTATTACCGGACTCAAAATTGTTAACTCCATATCACGACCGTTGAAGATTTACTGTGACAACTCAGCTGCCGTCAGTTTCTCGAATAGTAACAGTTCGAGTGGAGCTGGTTTATATCTCGATACAAAATATTTGTTCGTACGAGAACGAGTAGAGGAAAATAATCTTTGTATCAAGAATATTAGCACAAAAGATATGCTTGCGGATTCGATGACTAAAGGTCTACCACCCAAAACTTTCCAAGAACTCGTAACAAGGATGGGCTTTACTAGAGACCTTATATAATAGCATATCAAGTGTGCATTTATGATTAGTGTGATTTCCTCAAATATTTATTTTTGTCTATTCTAACTTATATGCGCGCTTCATGATCTATAGACAAATTTGTGCAGATAAATACTGTACATTAAGGGTTTATTTAAGTCATTTTGGTTTTATGTTTAATATTTTATATTGAGACTTTAGTATGACTGTTGGGGGTCTCGGATTAACTTTAATTCGAATGACTGTAACTATTTGCTATAAGTTTCAATATGAAACCTGATGAGTTTTTAACTTGGCCAAACTTATATATACTCATCACAAATGATCACTCGGCCAAGTGGGAGAATGTTAGAAATAACCCGTAATATGTGGCCTACGGATCATTTAAATAAGTTTCACCAAATGACATAATTAGTCCCTAATAGTATAAGGGGGTTATTTGATGGAAATACCCCATATTTATAATTAGGGTTTCCCTTAGATGTTATAAATAGAGGATTAAGGAGATAACAAAAACACACCAATAATCTATTATCTCAAGATCATCCATCGATCCCTCTAAACATCATAACGAGAACAAATCTCACGATCATGACTTCATCATCTTCATCAAAGATCTCTATTCCCACAAGTAAGTTTTAATTGTTTTGATGTTTAGTTTATATTTGAGATTGAATAAACATGATTAGGGTTTCATGTTTTCATCCATGTTTCAAGATATAATCAACAGTTCTAACTAAACCTAACAAGCAAAAATGTATGATAACAGTACCACATTGTGTCTTAAGTCCGAGTAACGTATGAAATACAAATACATTTGTTACAATTTATACTTATTTCTATTTTTCTGTTTTTTTTAATTTACTTCTTAAGCGCAACCAATAGATAATACCCGTGCTCCGCGACCGAGTTTTTTCCAGTTTGCAAATTAGATCAAACCGTAAATCTCCAATAATCACATTTTACAAATATTACTTCTAAACATTTAAGCTCAACATCAAACACCACTTTTAAATTCAACATCAAACACCATATGAAGCATTTTTGGAATGTCAGGAGCGCTCCGAACAATAAAAGTGGAGCTTGTATAAACCAACCTCGTGCAAAATTCAATCTAAAACAATAGCAACAAGATGAATTATGTCTCACAAAAGTTAAGCTTAACATACTTACTGGCAGCATTTAATTATCTATTTTTCTAAGTTAATCTCATGTGAGGCAGTGAGGATCCACTTTTGTGGAAACCTCTTTAGACATGTGTTAAAGTATTAAACATACATCCATTAGTAAGGGCGGCTTAATTATTACGTGAACCTAAGCAAAGTAAAAAGTAATAGGTTTTTATACAAACTGATTAACATTTTCAATATCAATTAGATATATTCTAAAAAAATCTAGAATAGAAGCTTAACAAGTGTGTCTATACATCTAATAAAGTACAGTAACATCTAATACTAAGTTACTAATTTATACAATTTTAGTCTACATATAACGTTGTTATTAGGTAAAGTGAAAAACTAATCTTTTATTTCACAATAGATATGTGTGTCTACAATTATACGATGCAAATCAAGAATGCGCACAAATTCAAACTAAATTGATTTGTGTAGGGCCAACCCAATCTTTTTGGGTGCCCAGATCGGATCCTAAAACCAAGGTTCTTTTTATGAAAAAATACATTTTAGACGCTTAAGATCTAACAATGAAAATATTATAAAAGACACGTGACGTAAATGATTTTTACTCACACACAACCACACGTATAAGAGTTGGACTGAGTTTGATGAAAGACAATATTTTTTTAAATATACTAATTATTTGCTCTTCTTGTGATCATAAATGAAAGTTTAACGAAGACTCTGAAAAACATATTAAGTTTCTATTAATGATATGTAAAGTCATGATGATAATTACAAAATACTTATCCCAACATGTCTCATATGTTAACAAGACAAATAATTGTAATACCTTATTCAAACAATCAAAAAATGTTGTATGATATAGTAATAATTAAATAAATTTAGAGGCCATGTTGTATGATATAGTAACAATAATTAAATAAATTTAGAGGCCATTAAAATTTAAGGGTTCTAAACGAGGGCTTATTTATTTTATACATTCAAGCCACCCCAGCCATCATTAAATGTAAACAACTAAAGATCATGCTATGCAAAGATTTCAAACTGAAATTTAATGTAGTAAATTGAATAATTACATCATTTTTATTAAGCAAAGGTAAGACAACACACTCTGAATTTCTAAGTCCTTTAAACCATTGATTATTATGTTTGTTATATAAAACCAGATAGTGACTTTGCAATTTAGTAAGAAGGATAACATTGAATATCTATGATGAATCATCAATGATTCATAAGCATGTTTTTAAAAACTTTGGATAGAATTTAAAAGACATTAACTTGTAAAAGAGTATCAAACTCCAAAATAACATTTACACAAGTTTTATTCCCAATGAGTGTAGATAAAACATTATGAATTCGTCTTTAGATAAAGATGATAAATTTACAAATAAAACATCCAATGTGTTGGAGCATATATTGTCATATATAGTGTGTCCGTCGCTTGTTGAATAGTCTAGACTTAATGTAATACACCTGATATATTGTAAACACATGAAACTAGGTCATTCGTAGGATCATATGCGAATGAGACTCAGTCGTGCCACTGAGCCTTGCTAATGGGCCAGTTGTGCGACTGAGAGATGCGATTGGCCATTCGTAAGACTGAACCATAAGTATGGTCCAGTCGCACGATTGAACCATACGCATGGTCCAGTCGTACGATTGAACCATACGCATGGTCCAATCACACGAATGGGCCCAGTCGCATCTAATATGGACCGAGGCCTATATATACCAGTTTCAATGTGTAGAGAGTTAAGGATTTGAAAAGGAGTCTGCCCGGAGCCTAGGGCTGCCGGATGAGAGGGGAGATCATGCTCGATCTCCCTTTGCCAAGAGTCGTGAATATTATGTTGTAACGATCTTGTAATCATTAGGTTTTATCAATGAAACCATTTTATTATAGATCGTGTTTATTGTTTGTCTTTTGGTTTTTGCTGTTGTTTATCCTTCCGTCAAGAACACCCTCGGATGTCTACCAATCCAGTGACTTCACAATTGGTATCAGAGTCGGTTACTGCTTGAATGATCTAACAATCATTCTAGCTACCCGAGCTCTTGATTTCTGGATCTAATTTCAGATTCTTGACGTTAAACCCACTTCGTGTTCTTCGTGTTTTGCTCAGATCTTGTTACGTGTATTGTTTCTATGTTAAAATCGAACTCGAAACCACGTTCCTATGACTCTTGCGAATCTGATGATGTCTATTTTGTTTCGGTTCATGTAAAATTCATCAGATTAGGGTTTTTGGCAGCTTTGGCGGCTGCAGATCTGAAAATCTGCGTGCAGACCCATTCGTGCGACTGGACCATGCTAATGGACCATTCGTGCGACTGGACCATGCTAATGGACCATTCGTGCGACTGGACCATGCTAATGGACCATTCGTGCGGCTGGACCATGTAATGGACCATTCGTACGACTGGAATGCGACTGGAATGCGACTGGACCAGTCTTATGACCAGTCATGCTACTGGACCAGTCTTATGACCAGTCATGCTACTGGACCAGTTTTATGACAAGTCATGCTACTGGACCAGTCTTATGACCAATCATGCTACTGGACCAGTCTTATGACCAGTCTCACGAATATATCATTCGTATCATCCATTCACATGAATGTGATATTTGTCCTCCACATCATACGGATTAACGGTGTTCCAGACCAAAAAAAAGGCTTGGAACTACCTTTTGCACAGATTTGAGGATGAGAAAAGCACATTCACCCTGAGATTCTTTTGTCAAATAAGTTCGATGGATACCCCATTATTCGTTGGACTTCAAGAATAGGTGAATGTAGAGAACACAAAAGAGAGAAGAGAAGATGTCAGCAGTCGGTGCTGATTTTGTGGGGTAGTCAGGAGCATCTGACTAATCATGGGCTAATCAAGTTATATCTATCTGCACAGAAAGGATTCTCATTCTCAGGGGGAATCCATGTATAGAGAGATTGAAGACGCAATCAGAAAGTGATGATATGAGCCGGTTTCCGATGAAGAATCTGAGTGCACGCTGATTTGGTTGAGATTGTCAGCTGTGGATTGGAACCTTCTACCTTTTGCCCAATACACCGTATGAAGACGCCAAGAGAGCACAACGTTTATATATTGGGATATGCTGAATGTGTTAGGACCTGGTATTTGAACGAAATACCGAGTGATTAGCGTGTAAACCAGATCAAATAGTGCGGAATCCTATTTGATTGGCGATCCAATCAGTGAGAACACACGAAGAATCAATCAAGAATTGAAACTAACGTTAGAAGTCGATTGAGAATCGATCTAATGTGTTCTGTGAACTTGGAGAACGAATTGGGAGGCTTCTGGACGGCTAGGGTACGTCTGGAGTCGAAATAGAATGAATGCTTACGTTTTTCCACGAATTGGGTTGTATTTATAGGTTAGTATTGTTCATTCGGGCGACTGGACCATACGTATGGTTCAGTCGTGCGATTGAACCATGCGGTTGATTCATCCGCACGACTGAGTGTTCAGTCGTGCGACTGAGCCAATCTTATGTCTTAGTCATACAACTGATCCAGTCTCCTGGTTCAGTCGTGCGACTGAGTCAATCGTATGAAGTTATTCATACGTGTGGTCCATTCGCATGGGCCATTCGCATGAGAACTTCATTATGTTAAGTTTGAATGTATTAATTAATATAACATTATGTGTAACCATTCAAACAATCACAAACCTAATTAACCAATTCAATATCGACTCATTAATGAAATATTAGACATTACAAATCACAAACAATCAATATCATTTCATTAATCATTTCAAATTACATCAGAATCAGATAAACAAGATCTATTACATTTCATATCATGATCTAGGGACATACATGCATCAACAAACTCCCCCTTGGACCTAGATCTCTCTATTGTCTTGCTTTCTGCATTACCTCCTTGTATTTCTTGTACTTCTCCTCTTTTGTGACTCCCGCGTGAATCTCAAACGCGAAGCAGAGTCGTATAACGTTCTGGAATTGGAGGGCTTGTACAATGTCCTGCGTATCATAGAACAGTGGCCACTTGTATAGCGTGTAGACATCATTTGCTGACAAGTTTGTAAGCCACATCGGGTCGAATACCCTGATCGTATCCATTTGGCCCTCTTTGTTTAGGACTATGACCGCTTCTGCTGTTCTCCAATCGTAGTACCACCACTTAAAGTGTGGAGTGAAGTCCTGTGGCATTTCCCTGAATGGGATTCTTGACATTGTGCGCGGAGGACTCCACTTCAACACTATCTTGGGCTTGCCAGTAATGGCATCAACCTCAGACCTTCTGATATACCTAGTAGGCTGTTGGGGTCTGAAGTTAACCCATCTGGTGTGGTTCTCCTTCTTTAGGGAAGCCTCGAACCAGCCTGACATCTTCCTCGGGTCAGCATACAAAAGCTTTAGTCTGGCCAGCTGGTTGAGCCCAAAACTTGGTAGAGTCTTCAGATCATGTGGGAATCTGAAGTACTCTATGCCCTTTTCCCTCTTAACTGCATATACGTTAAGATCCTCAAAATACGCCCACGCTATGATCCTGCCAGACACCTTATGATGTTTCTTGACTCGGTAGAGTTTGGTGTAGGCATCCTGTTTCGGTGCAGCGCGTTGGGCTCTAACTTCTTCAAAACATGCAGCCCACTCAGCCTTTCGGATATCGACATCATCATTTGAGGCTTGGGCCGTTCCTTCTGCTTTCTCTGTTTCTTGCTCCATCTTGTCTAACACCTCAAAAGTATCACTGACGAGGGATTCACCCAGATTGGGGACCACATTTCCCTCATTGTCAGCATACTGAGGGTAGTGCTCGGCAGTGACGTCTTCAATCTCGATCTCATCAACATCGTTGAGCTCTTCGTCACTGGTCGAGTCGCATGTCGGAGCATCCTTCACTATCTCATCTGGATTGAGCTTGAAGATCTCTGCGAGTTGCTCGTTTGATAGGTCGTGAATTATTTCCCCTTCTTCAGGGGTATAACTCACCGACCTCCTTACGATCCCTTGCAGATCAAGAATCATTGTTAGCTGAGTCTTGACCTGCTGAAGGGGAGCAACATCAAACTCATCGCTTTGGTAATTTGGATCTGTTTGATTTAAACATTCAACACATAAACCATTAGTAATTAATCAAAACAGAAATGCATTAACATTAATATAAACATTTAATACATAGGTTTCAATACATGATTCCAATACAAAAGTAATTAAATACATAAACATCTAGTCTTTACTTTTGTCCTGGATCATCGTCTCGTCACTTGGTGGAGCAGAGGACGAAGCTGGTTGGTCTTGTCTGTTCTTTGACCTCCTCTCTTAACCTGAAGCAGAGGCCGATGCAGCTGCATCCCCTCCTTCTGCATCATCATCATCATCCTTCTCCTATGTCCTTTCTCCTTCAGTTTCCTCATCCTCCTCTGTCTCATCTTCATCATCCTCATCATCATCTTCATCATCATCATCATCACCATCATCTCCGTCCCCCTCCTTGATCTTCAAGGGCTCCTCCTTAGACCCCTTGAGCTTTAACATGATCGTCTTCTTCGCCTCCTCCAACTCCTCTATCTTTTTGGTAGATGTGACACTATGTGCTTGGAGTTGGGCTATCTCATGGCTCTGAGCAGCCATCTGTTGGGCCTGCTCCTCAATAACTCGAGCCTGCTCTGCAATCTGGTGAGACTGTGAAGCAGTCAGGTCAGCAAGCTGGCGGATCTGAGCCGCCTTCTCCTCATCTGCAGCTAATAGGCGCATCACCATCCGGTTGAGCGCAGACAGCTGTTCCTCTACCCCAATTGGAGGTAGAGGAGATCCATAAGTATGAGAGGGATGGGCTGAGGGTCCAGCTTGGTGGGTAGTGGTGGTGGTGGTGGCTGTAGTGAAGATGGGTCTGTGAAATGGTGGAGGTGATGTGGGAGTGAAAGATATGGTGGTAGGTGGAATCTGTACAGTGGTGGGAGGTGTGGTGGTGGTAGTAGTAGCTGTGGTGGCTGTGGTGGTGGATGGTGTGGCTGTGGAAGTGGTAGTGGTGGTGTTAGCGGTAGTGGCTGCGGTGGTAACGAAGGTCAAACGTCGCTTCTTCTTCTTCTGACCATGGGGCTGGGCCATCCTTTTCCTCCTCGTTCCCGTTGAGGTGGATGCTCCCCCTACAACCCTGCTAGCTGACTCCGGTGCATAACTCGGATCGGTATCAGTCTCTCCTGAGTCTCTTGGGCGTTCACCAACCGCCCTTAGCCCATGTTCTATGGGAACAACTTTGCTTCCCACAGTTCGTGTTAGGGCTCCTCATCCGACTCCTCTTCCTCCACATCAGGAACAAAGTCCTGATGGAATCCAACTGCCTCGGCTACGTCTCCAGCTGGGGCAGACACTGGAGGTATAACATCAGAAATAGTGCCTCTCGGTGGAGTAGGCATATCATCCCCAGCGTCCCCACTGTCGTCATCGTCAGAATCATGCTCAGGGAGCAGTAGCCTCTCGTCATCAGAATCACTGTCATCATGACGCCATTTGCGTCTCCCCGGCGCCACATATATCTCGTTGGCCAAATGGCCGATCAACCTCTTAACCTGGGGCTTCACCTGCTTGCCCCTATACACCCTCATCCGACCTAAAGTCGTGTCATCCATAATCTCCAAGGCAACTGCATCATGACTCTCCTTGGGTAGAAGTGGCAGCTTCTCGTTGAAGATCAGCTGAAGAAACCTGGGGTACATACAAAACCCCTCCTTCCCCTTAGCCTCCAAGTTCTCCACCAGATAAGAAAAAATCATACTAGAAAAGCTGAAAGGGTGGTTCAGCACCAGTGCCACGTAGGCATTCTGAATCTGGTCTGATAGGTCATCGAACACACCCCTCCTCGAAGCAACGTACTTTAGGATCACATGAGCCAAGTACTTGTACTGGGGCACAGGTTGCTCTTGTTGAGCACACCTGTGTTTATGTCCCCAGCATACTTGATCCTGAGGAAGCAGCCTCTCACAGTCAGTGGATGTAGTCTAGTGGGGTGATCCGTATCATCTCCAAACTCAAGAACTCTCTGTATATCAGCAGCAGTAACCTCGATATCATGACCCAGAATAGGGCTCCGAATACTGTAGGGCTCACGAGAACGATCCACGGAGGCATTCTCCCAGAATGCCTGGTGTAATGATCTGTAGGGCGTGCACGGTGTAGATATAGCCTTATGTATCCGGGAACGTCTAAGGAAAGCTATAATCTCTGTGAACTCGGCCCCGTTCCGAGTAGTATGATCCAAGTGAGCACAGATGTTGTGCTTTGGATTAATGGACCATCTATCAGCCATTTTCCTGAAACACATGACACAGAACCATTAGTACATAATACATCAAAATTCAGTTCTAAGTGTAATGTTTAAATTCATTCTGATTCATTCGTGCGAATGAATCATGCGACTGAAGTCAGTCGGTTGTCCTTTCATGCGACTGAGCTCATTCGGGTGAATGAGACATGCGACTGAGTTCAATCTGCTGACTGAGTCTGCGATTGGTTCAGTCGGCCGACTGAGCTCATTCGCATGGTTCATTCGGCCGATTGACCCAATCGCAAGATTCAATCGTGCGATTGGAGTTCATCCGAACAACCATTCGACTGTCCCACTGTTCAGTCGCATGTGGTTCGAATCTTGATCAAAACACGTGATTTAACATGTATTACCGGTTCAAGAGACTCGCATTCTTGTTACTAATAACCTATTAAACTTAATTTTAACATTTTGCATAGTTTAGGTAGGTTATTAGGTCATGTTCAGTCCGTTTCTTGTTTTCATTTGAATATCACCAAATTAGGGTTCCAATCCTTCTGTTTTCGGTGCGATATCAATGCCATCTACCTGTATATAAGTCAACGAACGTCAGAAGATCAACAACAATGTGAAAACAAGGTCTAATGAAATTTTGGCAGAGTAACGGGAAGAAGTGCGATTTGGGAGCGATTGGGAGTGATGAGTAAAATGCGATCGACTGTGCCCTTTAAATACTGAATCTGAGCTCAATCGGCCGACTGGCCTCATTCGCTCAGTTCATTCGGGCGACTGAGGCTCAATCGTGCGATTGGCCCAGTCAGTCGCATGTAGTTGGCCGACTGAGGTTCAGTCGGTCGACTGACTCAATTGTGCCCTTTCATTCGCACCTTCAGTTAACCGACTGAGTATCAGTCGGTCGACTGATTCATTCGCCCCCTTCCATTCGGTCGAATGAGTCATTTTGATAAGCCATTCGGATGAATGGCTCAGTCTCATGTCCAGTCGTGCGAATGGGATCCATTCGCATAGTTGGTCCATACTCATGGTCCAATCGTGCGAATGGGTCACACTTAGTAAATTTTCTGCCATTTTGAACAATTTACATTTAAAACCCTTTTAACTTCTGAAATTAACATTATGAGCTTTTGATCATCTCAGACATGATCATTTTAACTTGAAAACCGTTTGATCACCTCAGACGTGATCCTTTTAAACAATTTAGTCACCTCAGACGTGACTCTTTTAAACACTTTGTCACCTCAGACGTGACTGTTTTAAACTTTGAAAACTCATGTGGTCATCTCAGACATGACCCTTTTAGTGAGTTTATCCCTTACTGATTTTCATGATATAGTCCGACAAACAAACAAAACTAAAAGACTAAGTAAATTAGAAAAACTAAACTAAAGTACTTGTTTTTGGCTTTTTGCGAGAGGTAAATCCTAAGATGAAAATCTACGGGATTTGGTTCCGGAATAGGCAGCTTCAATTTAGATTGACCACACCTGGACCAATTCAATTTTGGAATCATACAGGCAAGTTATCAAAATCTTTTGATGCTCAATTCTTGGTTTTCATCCAGAGTCGTTAGCAACTTTAGGAAATCATACTGGAACTCTTAGATTACCACATTGATTTGAACTTTCAAGAATTGCAGCCACAATGATTGTCAATATGTTTGTCCTCTTAAATCCATACACTGACTTTTGACACAAACTGGTGATAGTTTTAGGTTTAATTATTTCAACTAACATTTGTGGATCCCACACTTATATGGTAATCAACATTCCTCAGGAGCTTTTGAGCGGTCTACGGGTATTAATTACAAGAAGAGACTATTCTTAGAGCTTTCAAAGAGAAGCCAGTCCTCAGGTCAGTGCCATCGCACAGCAGAGAGGCGGCAAACAACAATGAATTCTAGAATATCTAGGTTATGCTTATCCTCAGGTCAGTGCCATCGCACAGCAGAGAGGCACACAACCTATCTCCTTGTTAGAGCAGCTTAATTTTATTTTGCACAAAATGCACCAACAACATAAGTCATTAGTTTGATAGCATTTGTCTTTCATTTTTTTCTTGCTTTGCTCTATTTATGGTTATCCGCACACATTCGTGGCGTTTACATGCTCATTACCCCTTATTGGAATATTGTTGATTGTGTTAACCAGTGACAAGATAGGAGCCCACAGTCAGTTGAACAACTTAGTTTGATCTTGAGATCACCAGTCAGGTCTAATCATCTATTGTGTTGAATCTACCGACATATCATTTGTGGTCTAGCAACCTCTAGGTCTACTCTCGTTGTGTTACCTTAGGAGTTACCAGTTTTCTATCATCTTCCCTTTTATATTGCTTAGACTACACAGACTTATACTTTGAATTTTTGCATCTTTTCTAAATCAAATTTTAAAGTCCCTCTTGATTTGTTCCTGTGTACTATCATTTTCCAAAGGGTTTGAATCGGTATCACAGATACGATCTACCTTATATCAGCTTCCCACTCCTTCTCCCTCGTTTTTTTTAATGTTACTTGCTGACTTATTCTCCCCCTAAAATACTAAAATCATAACTGGTTTAATTATTTTAGGATTTTAATAAACAGCAGAATAACATGAGTTTAATTTAAACAAACTAAAATAAACAAATAAAATAAAATAAAAAATAAAATTAACTAAACTACATCGGACTACACATGATCATCATCAGGAATAACATCACTTTTCTTTTTAACGCCGTTGACCTCTAACAAATATTGAAAACGTGGTTTATCAAAGGCTTTAGTATAGAGGTCGGCGCGTTGAAAATCAGTATTAATTTTTACCACATCAATTAAGTTCTTTTCAAAACAATCTCTTATGAAATGGTATTTAATACCGATATGTTTGGTCTTAGGATGTTGGACCGGCTTTTTAGTTACTGCAATTGCAGCAGAGTTATCAACAAAAATAGGAGTAGAAGAGAATTTTAAACCGTAATCCCGTATTTGCTGTTGAATCCAGATTATTTGTGAACAGCAACTTGCAGCATCAACATATTCGGCTTCACAGGTTGATAAAGCAACCGATGTCTGCTTCTTACACTGCTAGGTAACTAATCTCCTCCCAAAGAATTGACACCCTGCTGATGTAGACTTGTAGTTCATCTTGCAGCCCCCGTAATCCGAGTCACTATACGCTGTGAGCTCAAAGTCATAATCATGAGGATACCACAACCCAAGTGTGGGTGTACCCTTCAGATAACGAAATATCCTCTTGACCCCGATCAGATGGTTGACCTTAGGTTTAGCCTGATATCTAGAACATAAACATGTAGCATACATGATATCAGGTCTTGAGGCTGTGAGATACATGAGGGATCCAATCATTCCTCGGTACATTGTGGCATCTACAAGATATCCATTTTCATCATGTGCTATATCATGATTCGTAGCAAGTGGAGTCCCAGCAGCAGAAGCATTCTCCATGTCAAAACGACTGAGAATGTCTCCTACATACTTGGTCTGATGAAGAAAGATCCCATTTGGAGTCTGATCCACCTGTAACCCGAGAAAGAACTTCATCTCCCCCATAGCACTCATCTCAAACTCTTTCTTCATAACTGCTTCAAACTCTTTGCATAACTCTTCGTTCTTTGAACCGAAGATTATGTCATCGACATAGATCTGTACGAGCAGTAGGTCGCCATCTTTTTCTTTAATGAACAGCGTGCAGTCAATGACTCCCCTGCGAAAGCCGTGTTTCACAAGATGAGTCGAGAGTTTCTCATACCAGGCTCTTGGAGCTTGATGAAGCCCGTATAAAGCCTTGTCGAGTTTGTAAACTCTATCCCGATGATAAGGGTCTTCAAATCCCTCGGGTTGACTGACATAGACTGTTTCTCTGATTTCTCCATGAAGGAATGCACTCTACACATCTAGTTGGTAGACTTTACTCTTCATGTACGATGCATAGGCAAGGAAGATACGAATGGCTTCCATCCTTGCCACGGGTGCAAACACCTCATTGTAGTCAATTCCCTCGACTTGGCGAAAACCCTGAACCACCAATCGAGCCTTGTTCCTGATAATGACCCCTTGGTCATCCTTCTTGCATTTCAAGACTCATTTGGTGCCAATGACTTTAGCACCTTTAGGTCTATCAACCGGAGTCCATACACCTAACTTCTTGAACTGAAGAAGTTCTTCTTGCATGGCACTCACCCACGCCTCATCATTTAGTGCATCACTGACATATTTTGGCTCAAACTGCGAGACAAAACACCGATAAGCACCATCATGAATATATCCCTTCTCCATAACCGAGGCGTAATTAGCTAAGTATAGCTGATTTCGGGTTTGTACTCCTGATCTGACATCCCCAATGACATTGTCTAGGGGATGATAGACGTTTAGTCGTGATCCTGGAGTAGTGGGAACAACTACCTCAGAGCCAAGATTATGAACATTTGGTTCTGCATCTGAGGTAGTTGGAGTTTGAGGTTCCGAAGTCGAAGGTGCATCACTGGTAGATGCTTGTGGACTTTCAGGAACTGGAACCTGTTCCTCCTGACTGTTCTGGTCATCTTCTTTAGCTTCATCTTCAGAGGAGGAGTCACTATCGTCGACTACTCCCCCTGACTGAGTAAATGATTCTCCCTGTGAACTAGATGGTGTATTCAAGATATCATACATCATTCTAGTAGCTAACTCGTCATCCGAGGGAGAGAGAGGGATGTTGAAAGACTTGAAGAATCCATCATAGTCGAAAAAGTAGGCGGGTCCTTTGCCAGTAGGTGGTGTGGTATATCTCTGAACGTCAACATTACACGACACTTCTACTAGACCCGTTGAGTTGTTGTAAACTCGCTTGTTCGGTATGTTGTATCCAAGAAAGATTCCTTCATCCGCCTTCTCGCTGAATTTACCTTATTGTGTCTTCTTCAGAAGTGTGCACGGCGCGCCAAATGGTTCGAGATACTCCAAATTCGGTTTGCATCTTTGTAGTAGCTCGTACATGTCTTTCCGTGGCGCTTGACAATCAGAACTCGATTTAGTGTATAACATGCATTCGCCACTGCCTCATTCCAGAATTGGATAGGCAGTTTCGAGTTTGCCAGCATAGTCCGTGGTGTCTCTATCAAGCTTCTGTTCTTTCTCTTAACAACACCATTCATCTGAGGCGTGTAGGCAGAAGTGAATTGATGCACAATTCCCTTTTCCTTGTAGTAAGCCTCCATCCACTGGTTCTTGAATTCCGTCCCATTGTCTGAGCGTACTTGTCTAACCTTCAGCTTGTAGAGAGATTCCAGTGTGGTTACTAACTCCTTGAATGACTCAAATGTTTCTGATTTGGACTTCAGAAACATTACCCAAGTGAACCTTGAGTAGTCATCAGTGACCACAAAACAGTAAAAGTCGCCTGCTATGCTCTTTGTACTGACTGGACCAAACAGATCCATGTGAAGAAGTTCAAGAGGAAGTTCTATTGAATGAACTTTCTTTTCCTTATGAGACTTCTTCGTCTGTTTGCCTTTCTTGCAAGCTACATAAAAATCAGGAAGCTGGAAGTTCTTGACATTAACTCCTCTCACCAGATCCTTCTGAATCAAGTGATTCATCTTCCTTTGACTAATGTGTCCTATTCTCCTATGCCAGGAGATGGAATCCTTCTCAGTAGCTTTAGATAGAAAACACTAAACCTCATGATCCGTTGTAGAAGCTGTTGACAGATCCAAAATATAAAGGTCTTTATATCTTGAAGCAGTCATCAGAACTTGGTCCTCTGGGATCACGTAGTCTTTCTTGAGCACGTAACACTTCTTGTTGTCGAAGATGACTTTAAATCCCTTATCACAGATTTGGGAAACAGAAAGTAAGTTATTTTGAAGTTGTTGAACGTAGTTCACCTTATCAAACTTAACTTTCTGATTTCCCACTTCTCCCTGAGCTGTGATATATCCTCCCTTGTTTCCAGCAAACGAAACATGCCCTCCTTTTATTTGCTTGACGTTTGATAAAAGGGCCCTGTTTCCTGTCATGTGCCTGGATGCTCCGCTGTCTACAATCCACGTGTTAGTTTCAGCACTGTAGCGAACACCCTGCACATACAATGAAAAAGATTAGTTTAGGTTAGGAACCCAAGCCTTTACTGGCTTGGGTTTCCCAGAGGCATCACACATCATGAATTCAACCCATTGACCCTTAGAGGGTGAGGGTAGCTCAGGTTCCTTCTTGTCATCATTATCAGACACAGAGGATGACTTCTCTTTCCATAAGCCAGATTTGTGCAAGGCCTGTTTGTGATAAACAGTCGATTGGCTAATAGGTTGAACTCTAGGTTCACTAGTTCTTCTAGGTGGAGTTAAAGAACTCCTCTTAGAAGACCTAGGTTTTGAGTCCTGAAGTTCAATCTTCTTCCTAGGTGTCTGATAGTAAGGACAATAGGAAGCAATGTGTCCACATTCTCCACAGTTGTAGCACGACCTGCTATCAACCTTATGATTAAACTTTCTTTGTGGAGACGTGTGTGACACTCTAGAAACATTACTCACTTAGGTTTTGACTCTGGTTCCTTTGATGTTTTCTCTGGTTTAACAAAGTTAACTGTTTTAATATGTTTAACATCTTTCTCCTTTTGGTTAACTGGTTTTTGACTTGAAACATGTGAAAGATTAACATTTGAAGTCTTTTTAGGTTCTGATTTGACTCTATTTGACCCTGACTTTAAGTTAACCTTTTCAAATTCTTTATCCAGATTAACACAAGGCAATTTACCCTTTGCCTTTGAAGTGGCCTCCTTTTGTTTGTTTCCGGATTCAATAGATGAACATGAGGAATCTGGATCACTAACAAGAGGAGTAGACACCACATGATCCTTGATGGGATTATTATTTACTGGTCTACTCTTAGTGTTCATCAAGGTCTCAGGTGGTGGTGGAACCACTTTGTAACCCAAACCCTCCCCGTTGTTTCTTTCTCTCACTAAGTGTTGGACTATGTGTAAAGAACTAGTCCAACTGTGCAGTTTCTGTTTTAATGAGTTTACTTCTACTTCTAGAACTGTCTTTTGCTTCTTAGTGTCTTCTAGGGAGTTTAGATAGTACCTAATGTCATTAGCTTGGTTAAATGCAACTACTTCGGTTTCCCTAAGCTGTTTAGTCAAAAGGTCTATCTTTTCTTTGTAACTATGCTCATTTTGTTTTAAAACTCTATTAGCCTCAGTGCACAGTTGCAAATCTTTTACTAAGTTATTATTATGATCTAATAACCTAGCAAATTTTTCATCTATGCTATTTGTAAAAGTATTACAATCAGAACAAGCATGATTAAACATTTGGTCAGTGGTACTTACCTGAGTTGGTTCAGAAGAGTTAGCCATCAACGCAGCATTAGATGTCTCTGGTTCTGGTGATTCTGTCTTTTCTGTCTTTGCTGTGGTAGTCTCCTCTTTACGCTTGTAGCTGACCTCAGTAGCAGTTGCTTCTTCACTATGTGACATCGCTATCTCAACTGCTAGATCTCCTTCACTCGCGGAATCATCGTCAATGTCTTCTACACTTGCAATGTTTGATTCCCCTGGAGAGACAAACCTAAAGCTCCAATCCTGTCCTTCATCATCATGAGCAGTCAAGGCTTTTGGATCCTTGCTTGATGAAGTAGAACTAGTAGCTTGCTTGTCTTGGCAAGTGAAGGATGAGAATGGGTTTCCGTTACCCGTCTTCTGTCACACCCCCGCTAAAAGCGGAAACACGGGGATGTAACGAGACCGGGATCGTCATAACACATGGTAAGCGATAGAGATGCAATATAAATAAATGATGACAAGCGTGTCATGACGAGACCCGACAACAAGGGGACTTGTATCGTGTTTAGTCAATGTTCACGACAACATAGCCATAAGCAACATGATAATGATAACACATAATCACATAAAGATGAAATTGTAAATGTTAATTCCCACAACCCGGGAACAAGTTTCAGAAGATGAATATTGTTTACAAACGTTAACATTGTTCAGAAAGATTGTTTATCAAAATATGTTAAGTCCCAAAAATGCATCCTAGGGTCTCCACTAAGGCAGCACACCTAGATTCCTGGACTCGCATGATCACCTGAAAAGATATGCTTAAAATGGTCAACATAATTGTTTGTGAGCTCGCACGTTTATGTAATAAAAATGTATGTGATGCTGTATAATGTAAGCGTAATGGAATACCGTGAATACAGTTATATACACAAGTAAATTCACATGACATGAGCTTTGCAACCAAACCTAGCGACGTACACAAAGAAATTGTCGGCATATATTCACCCAAGGGCCCGTTCCTGGCCACTGATGGTACCAACTAGTATACCATCGAACGAGGGTGGGGGTGCCAACCCAGTAGTACTACCAATACCTAACCGTCGGTTCCCACACTGGAATTAAATAGTTGCAAAGATAGAACAACACAGCAGACCCAAGCATGTATCAAATAGTACTTACAACACAGTATCACGTTGATTCCTTGTATGTAAAATGTAAGTAAGTAGTACAACATTGAAAAACGAGTAAGCATACTTTTTCCCCAAGTTGTAAATGATTGAAATATTGTATAAGCGTAAAAAGGGGCCACGAAACTCACTTGTTAGGTGGTAAGTATGTATGATCGATGTAATCCCAAATGTTGAATGCAAATAAACAGTCAAACACCTATTGATAGTTATTGTAAAGCATTATTGATATGATATGTAAGCGCGCAATAATGATGGATCGGTTCGGGTCGTATCGGCTGGGCACACACACAAACTGACACGCGTACTAGATCTTATGTAGATCCAAGTACAAGACATTATCGCCATTGATGATGTTTAAGTAAAAGTCTCATTGTTACTGAAGAAGTATTGAATATGTGTCCATAGTTATAAGTCGGGTTGATCGTTGTAAAACGTTAGTTCAATTTGGTTAAAATAGTATTTGTGCCCTTTTTCGCGTTGACTTTAATCTTTGTGGCCGAACAATGGCTTATTGTGTTAATGTTACCTCAAAATCACACGTCATACTCACACCACGCACAAGGAGATCTAACACAACAATTTACAGTCGCATAACAAGGCCAGACGCACGACTCAACCTCCATTCGTATGAATCAACCCTCAATCGTGCGAATCAGCTTCATTCGTACGATTGAGCCTTCATTCGTATGACTGGCCTTCAGTCGTACCACACAACACCCAATCGCACGACTCAACCTCCATACGCACGAATCAACCTTCAATCGTGCGAATTAGCTACTTTCGTACGATTGAACCTTCATTCGTGCGATTGGACTCCAGTCGTGCGAATCACGCACATTCACACACCTTCAGTTGGTCACCTGAATCAATCGCACACAAACACTCAATCGCATGACTCAATCGCATACAGACACTCAGTCGCACAACTCAGTCGCACGACATGCCTAGTCGCACAACTCAGTCGCGCGATTGACTCAGACGCCTGATTTAGTCGCACGACCCACTCACTCGCACGGCTCAATCGCATGGTTGACCGAGTCGCCTGATCTGCAGAATCGCGACTGTGGTCGGGCTGAGCAGCCCCCGAGCTGCTCTAAACACGGGTTTTACACCATGAGG
This sequence comes from Flaveria ramosissima, assembly GCA_025215565.1. NCBI lineage: Eukaryota > Viridiplantae > Streptophyta > Magnoliopsida > Asterales > Asteraceae > Flaveria > Flaveria ramosissima. Next base: position 58,879,987 of record CM046041.1, on the reverse strand, counting down.
ACCTTCAGAAACACTCAACAAACATACACAAACATGAAACAGAAGCAAGAAGACCTCACACGCACCCATACGACCTTGTGTGTTCGGGTTGAACCCGAACACCCGAAACCCTAGTTTTGGACAGCCGTAAAAAGGCTAGAAAACGGACAACCAAAGACGACTACCTGCTAGAAATGAGTAGTCTAAGCTGTAGATGGTGTCTAGACGAAGAAAACAAGACCACACGGGTAGGATTCGGTGCTAAAATGAAGATTTTGTGTGTGTAGAGAGGATGAAGATGAAGAAGATGGTGAAAGTGAAGGCTTAGTGCTGGTCAGGGGTATTTATACCCAGCCCAAGTTTACAAAATTACAAGTTTAGTCCCTGCACTTAACCCCCGAGTTTTCCCAAATTTTGTTCGGTTGAAAAACGATTTTATTAGATGTTTTATTTTAATTGCAAAAGTACATTTAATGTTGTTATGACTTAAGAAATGGTTATGTTAAAAACATTTAATATATATATAAATTGATATATTTGACGGTTTCGAAAATGAAAGTTTTAAATGTCTTTTAGGGTTAACATATGATTATGACGAATACACACACAACGATAAACATGCACACATGATATCCACATAAAGAGTCAAATAAGGATGAGGAAGGATCGATCAAAGAGTAGATAACGGACAAACACGTTAATTGACGGACCTTAAGGTGACGGATGTCACAGTATCCCCCAGTTGAGAGAATTTCGTCCCGAAATTCAGCTGAGTTAGGTCCAAGAGTGTCATCCTTGAAAAGATGTGCATATTTGAGTTTCATCTGATCTTCACGTTCCCATGTAAACTCTGGCTCTCGTTTTGAATTCCACCTTACGCGAACAATAGGTATCCTACTGCGCTTCAGTTGCTTGACCTTTCGATCCATGATCTCAATGGGTTCCTCAACAAAATGAAGCTTGTCGTCAACCTTGATTTCCTCAATTGGCACGTGAAGGGATTCATCGGCCAAACATTTCTTGAGGTTTGATACGTGAAAAGTATCATGCACACCGCTAAGCTCTTGTGGCAACCTTAACCGGTAAGCCACTGGACCGATTCTCTCAGTGATCTCGAATGGTCCAACGTATCTTGGGGCTAACTTCCCTTTCTTTCCGAATCGAACGACTCCTTTCCAAGGGGAGACTTTGAGTAATACACGATCCCCAACATTGAATTCTAGAGGCTTCCGACGATTGTCGGCATAGCTCTTTTGGCGATCTCGCGCGGCTTTAAGTCGATCTTTGATTTGGAAAATCTTGGCTGTTGTTTCTTGAATGATCTCTGGGCCTGATAGCTGACTTTCACCAATTTCGGCCCAACAGACGGGAGATCCGCATTTCCTTCCATACAACGCTTCAAATGGAGCACACCCAATGCTTGTATGGTAGCTGTTGTTGTAGGAGAACTCAATCAACGGTAGATGAGCATCCCAACTACCACCAAAATCGATTACACACGCTCTCAACATGTCTTCTAGCGTCTGTATAGTTCGTTCACTTTGGACATCTGTTTGAGGGTGATAGGCTGTACTCATGTCTAACCGAGTGCCCATCGCTTTCTGTAGTGTCTGCCAAAAACGTGAAGTGAATCTGCTATCACGGTCGGATATGATTGACACCGGCACCCCGTGCCGTGTCACGACCTCTTTGATGTACAATCTCGCCAACTTATCCATCTTGTAATCTTCTCGGATAGGCAAGAAATGTGCTGACTTTGTCATTCGATCGATAATGACCCATATCGAGTCATGACAGCTGCTTGTTCTAGGGAGTTTGGTAATGAAATCCATGGCCATGTTCTCCCATTTCCACTCGGGAATTTCAGGTTGCTGTAATAATCCCGATGGTTTCTGATGTTCAGCTTTAACTTTCGAACACGTCAAGCATCGGCTGACGTATAAGGCAATGTCTTTCTTCATGCCTGGCCACCAGTATAGATCCTTGAGATCATGATACATCTTGTCTGCACCAGGGATGAATAGAATATCGCGTCTTGTGGGCTTCATCCATGACTAAGGTTCGAACATCTCCCCATTTGGGTACCCATATGCGATCCATGAAGTACTGAATACCGTCATCCTTGCGAATCATCTGTTTATCCAACCCCCGGAACTCTTCTCCCGCAAGGTTTTCTTCTTTCAATGCCTCACTCTGTGCAATTTGGATCTGAGCTTTCAAGTTGGTTTGTATGGTCAATCCAACGCTCGTGCACGCAGTGGTTTCACACGTTCTTTACGGCTTAAGGCATCAGCCACCACGTTAGCTTTCCCCGGATGATACCGGATTTCACAATCATAGTCACTAAGTAGCTCTACCCAACGTCATTGGCGCATATTGAGTTCCTTCTGATCCAGAATATGTTGGAGGCTCTTATGATTAGTGAAGATGATGCATTTGGTTCCATATAGGTAATGCCTCCAAATCTTGAGTGCAAATACTACAGCACCCAACTCAAGATCATGAGTGGTGTAGTTCTTTTCATGCACTTTAAGCTGTCGCGAAGCGTAGGCAATCACCTTATCCTTCTGCATTAGTACACATCCCAACCCTTGATGTGACGCGTCGCAGTAAACCACAAAGTCATCAGTTCCGTCTGGGAGAGACAGTATAGGCGCGTTACACAACTTGTCTTTCAACGTTTGGAACGCTTGCTCTTGTGCATATCCCCAGTCAAACTTCTTGTCTTTCTGAGTAAGCAGGGTTAGTGGTTGCGCGATCTTTGAAAAATTCGCGATGAAGCGACGATAATACCCGGCCAATCCTAAAAATTGACGTATCTCTGATGGTGTCTGGGGCGTATCCCACTTCTTCACCGCTTCGATCTTGCCGGGATCTACATGAATCCCGTTCTCATGGCCCAAAAACTTCACTTCCCGCAAACAAAACTCGCACTTTGAGAATTTGGCGAAAAGTTTCTCTTCCCGTAGCAGCTCCAGAATTGTCCGAAGATGTTCTATATGATCCTCTTTTGATCGGGAGTAGATAAGTATATCGTCTATGAACACGATCACAAACTTATCCAAGTAAGGTTTGCACACCCAATTCATTAGATCCATGAACACAGCTGGTGCGTTAGTCAATCCAAACGGCATGACCAAGAATTCATAATGCCCATAACGAGTCCTGAACGCAGTCTTCGGTATGTTGTCCTCGAAAACCCTTAGCTGATGATAACCAGAACGAAGATCGATCTTTGAAAAATACGAAGCTCCTTGCAGCTGATCAAATAAATCGTCGATCCTGGGGAGAGGATATCGGTTCTTCACCGTCAACTTGTTAAGTTCACGGTAATCGATGCACATACGGAACGACCCATCCTTCTTCTTGACAAATAGTACCGGCGCTCCCCACGGTGAATGACTCGGTCGAATAAAACCCTTCTCCAGTAGTTCTTGTAACTGACTAAACAACTCTTGCATCTCGGATGGCGCTAGTCGATATGGCGTTTTTGCTACCGGTGTAGCTCCAGGAACCAACTCTATACGGAATTCTACTTGTCGTGGAGGAGGCAAACCAGACAAGTCATCTGGAAATACTTCTGGGTAATCCCGTACCACTGGAATATCCACCAGTTTCCTTTCTTCGTCTTTCTTTTCAACCACATGAGCCAGAAAAGCGTAGCACTGCTTTCGTAAACTCAGGCGTGCTTTCATGCAGGAAATAGGCTTTAAGTTCTTACCTGGTCGTTCTCCTTGAACCTTGAGTACTTTCCCGTTTGGCATAGGGATACGTACTACTTTGTCTCGACAAACAATCTCTGCTCCGTTTTGCGACAACCAATCCATACCCACAATTACATCAAAGCTTCCTAACTCGAAGGGTATCAAGTCTATATCGAAAGCATGATCCTCCAATGTCAACGAGCACTTCCTAATAATCTCATCGGCCTGAACAACTCTACCATTGGCCATTTCTACAGAGTAGCTAGTTTCTAGCCTACTAGGACTCAAATCTAGCAATTGCACAAACTCGGAAGATATAAAACTATTGTCTGCTCCAGTATCAAATAATATAGATGTGAAGTGATGATTGAGTAAGTGCGTACCCGTGACAACATTCAGGTCCTGACGAGCATCGTTGGCTCCAATGACGAATGCACGTCCCCGAGCTGCATTCCCCTGATTAGTCGGGCCTTGATTCCCAGCTATAGCCATCACCTGTTGCTGGTTGTTTCCCTGTTGACCCGGTGCCCGATTCAGCCTGGGGCATATATTCCTGTAGTGATCGGGGCTCCCAAACTCAAAGCAAGCCCTTGCATTTCCGGCGGGGTTAACCGCGTTGACGGGTGCTACAAGATTCGGCGCAGTTCTACAGTCTCTCGCCAAATGACCCGGGCGCCTACAGTTCGCGCACACCCGGCACTGCGTCCCTGGGGGATGATGACACCTGTCACATTTGGGGTGCGGCCCCACATACTCTCTCCTGGCCTGAGACACGGCCACAAAATTCCTGGTCGGTTTAGCCCTCTTCTCAAACTTCCCAGCACTCGACCGGCTCGATTCCCCAACATCCTTTCGTTTCTCGGCTCCTCTGCCCAAAACCCCAGTTCTAACCATCTCATCAGTCAAAGCGCCAGCTTTCAGAATTGCGCTTTGAATAGTAGGAGGAGCGGCTGCTGTAACCATCGCTCTAATTTGAGGCGCGAGTCCCCAAATGTACCTCTCGATCCTCTTTGATTCCGGCGTAACCAGATGCGGAACCAACCTTTCCAGCTCATGAAAACGATCGGTATAAGCTGCATGCCCTGCCCCCACCATAGCATGATTCCAGAATTCATGCTCTAACCTTTGCATCTCGTTGAGAGGGCAGTATTCCTCAGTGATCAAGGGTTTGAACTCATCCCATGACATCTGCATCGCAGATTCTCTTCCTCGAGCTTGAACCTAGGTGTTCCACCAGGTTAGGGCCTTACCCTATAGTGAACAAGTGGCATACTTGATTCTTTGACTGTCGAGGCACTCGCTAATGTCGATCACTGCCTCCATCTTTTCTAGCCACCTGGTTAGGGCTATCGCCCCACCTTCCCATCGAATTCCCCCGGTTTACAAGCCACAAACTCCTTGTACGAACATCCCCGACGAGCATTAACCACCCCAGTCTCAATACCGGCAGTACCACCATTCCCGGTTTCCTGGTTGCTCTCGTTTCCGGTCGGGTTTCCGTTTCCCGTCTCAGTTTCGATCCCACCTTGGGCTCCATCATCGTTGCCACCATCCCCGTGAGGGTGGTGTTGTTGGAGTGCGTTGCTTACCTGGGCCACGATAGTAGGAATCAGTGCGGCCAACTGCTGAGCGATTAGGGCTGCCATGTCGGCGTTCCCTGTTCCTTGACTGTTACTGGCAGGAGCATCATTTGCTCTTGGTGCTCTGCCTCTGCCTCGGCCTCTGCCCCTTGGGGCTTCACTCCCGCCACTATTGCTACGGGTAACTCTTCGAGGCGGCATGTTCTAATCATAGAAAAGTAAACACATAAGTTTAAATCAATTGAAAGTGTATATCCATAACACTCATCAAGTTCAGTATTTCATGTCAATAACACACTTATTGTCATCACACATCGCATGCAATTCGTGCAGTTCTCACATCATGAATTGATAATGTTTCAATGATAATCTATCACAATAGTTGTAAGTCCATGTATACAATCACGTTTAGTCTAGCGGAGGTTGTCTATTTCCTTCCTCTTTCGAGGTTTCAGACATAGCCTCCTCAGGGTTAATCTCAATGTCCAAGGTCAAGCGCAATAGCATGATCTGTGAAGATCTCTTCGGGTTTAATACCCGGATCTGATAAACTAACTCGGCGCGTAGAGGGAACAGAAGATTCAATAGAAGCATCCCATAAAAGAGTGAGCACAAGGGCTCTCTCATAGGGTGGAAAGATCACATAACATATAGATGAACAATCAAGCAGCGAGGAACACATACACGAGATATAATATGCATACAGAGTCCTAGCGTGCAAATCTACATGAAGGTTCCTAGGTTATAGTCTAGGTCAAGCGTATTGCCTAATTCTCTATAACCAATGGCTCTAATACCAATCTGTCACACCCCCGCTAAAAGCGGAAACACGGGGATGTAACGAGACCGGGATCGTCATAACACATGGTAAGAGATAGAGATGCAATATAAATAAATGATGACAAGTGTGTCATGACGACACCCGACAACAAGGGGACTTGTGTCGTTTTAGTCAATGTTCACGACAACATAGCCATAAGCAACATGATAATGATAACACATAATCACATAAAGATGAAATTGTAAATGTTAATTCCCACAACCCGGGAACAAGTTTCAGAAGATGAATATTGTTTACAAATGTTAACATTGTTCAGAAAGATTGTTTATCAAAATATGTTAAGTCCCAAAAATGCATCCTAGGGTCTCCACTAAGGCAGCACACCTAGATTCCTGGGCTCGCATGATCACCTGAAAAGATATGCTTAAAACGGTCAACATAATTGTTGGTGAGCTCGCACGTTTATGTAATAAAAATGTATGTGATGCTGTATAATGTAAGCGTAATGGAATACCGTGAATAAAGTTATATACACAAGTAAATTCGCATGACATGAGCTTTGCAACCAAACCTAGCGACGTACACAAAGAAATTGTGGGCATATATTCACCTAAGGGCCCGTTCCTGGCCACTGATGGTACCAACTAGTATACCATCGAACGAGGGTGGGGGTGTCAACCCAGTAGTACTACCAATACCTAACCGTCGGTTCCCACACTGGAATTAAATAGTTGCAAAGATAGAACCACACAGCAGACCCAAGCATGTATCAAATAGTACTTGCAACACAGTATCACGTTGATTCCTTGTATGTAAAATGTAAGTAAGTAGTACAGCATTGAAAAACGAGTAAGCATACTTTTCCCCCAAGTTGTAAATGATTGAAATATTGTATAAGCGTAAAAAGGGGCCACGAAACTCACTTGTTAGGTGGTAAGTATGTATGATCGATGTAATCCCAAATGTTGAATGCAAATAAACAGTCAAACACCTATTGACAGTTATTGTAAAGCATTATTGATATGATATGTAAGCGCGCAATAATGATGGGTCGGTTCAGGTCGTATCGGCTGGGTCGCGTATAATACACACAAACTGACACGCGTACTAGATCTTATGTAGATCCAAGTACAAGACATTATCGCCATTGATGATGTTTAAGTAAAAGTCTCATTGTTACTGAAGAAGTATTGAATATGTGTCCATAGTTATAAGCCGGTTAATCGTTGTAAAACGTTAGTTCAATTTGGTTAAAATAGTATTTGTGCCCTTTTTCGCGTTGACTTTAATCTTTGTGGCCGAACAATGGCTTATTGTGTTAATGTTACCTCAACATCACACGTCATACTCACAGCACGCACAAGAAGATCTAACACAACAATTTACAGTCGCATAACAAGGCCAGACGCACGACTCAACCTCCATTCGTACGAATCAACCCTCAATCGTGCGAATCAGCTTCATTCGTACGATTGAGCCTTCATTCGTATGACTGGCCTTCAGTCGTACCACACAACACCCAATCGCATGACTCAAGCTCCATACGCACGAATCAACCTTCAATCGTGCGAATTAGCTACTTTCGTACGATTGAACCTTCATTCGTGCGATTGGACTCCAGTCGTGCGAATCACGCTCATTCGCACACCTTCAGTCGGTCACCTGACTCAATCGCACACAATCACTCAATCGCATGACTCAATCGCATACAAACACTCAGTCGCACAACTCAGTCGCACGACATGCCTAGTCGCACAACTCAGTCGTGCGATTGACTCAGACGCATGATTCAGTCGCACGACCCACTCAGTCGCACGGCTCAATCGCATGGTTGACCCAGTCGCCTGATTTGCAGAATCGCAACTGTGGTCGGGCTGAGCAGCACCCGAGCTGCTCTAAACACGGGTTTTACACCATGAGGACCTCCAGAAACACTCAACAAACATACACAAACATGAAACACAAGCAAGAAGACCTCACACGCACCCATACGACCTTGTGTGTTCGGGTTGAACCTGAACACCCGAAACCCTAGTTTTGGACAGCCGTACAAAGGCTAGAAAACGGACAACCAAAGACGACTACCTGCTAGAAATGAGTAGTCTAAGCTGTAGATGGTGTCTAGACGAAGAAACAAGACCACACGGGTAGGATTCGGTGCTAAAATGAAGATTTTGTGTGTGTAGAGAGGATGAAGATGAAGAAGATGGTGAAAGTGAAGGCTTAGGGCTGGTAAGGGGTATTTATACCCAGCCCAAGTTTACAAAATTAAAAGTTTAGTCCCTGCACTTAACCCCCGAGTTTTCCCAAATTTTGTTCGGTTGAAAAACGACTTTATTAGATGTTTTATTTTAATTGCAAAAGTACATTTAATGTTGTTATGACTTAAGAAATGGTTATGTTAAAAACATTTAATATATATATAAATTGATATATTTGACGGTTTCGAAAATGAAAGTTTTAAATGTCTTTTAGGATTAACATATGATTATGACGAATACACACACAACGATAAACATGCACACATGATATCCACATAAAGAGTCAAATAAGGATGAGGAATGATCGATCAAAGAGTAGATAACGGACAAACACGTTAATTGACGGATCTTAAGGTGATGGATGTCACATCTTCTTTGGCTTGACACATTCTCTCTTGAAGTGCCCCTTCTCTCCACAGTTGAAGCAGGTCACTTTGCTCTTGTCAAAGCCAAATGTGGTATCCTTAGTAGCTACCAAGTTCTGTCCGGTCTTTTTCACAAACTTCTTCGCCCTCCGGACAGCATTAGCTAAGGCCCACATTATGTCCATCCTCTCAAGCTCCATTTCGTCCACCTGCTCGTAGTCCTCGTCTGCCAGATGGCAGTTTCCAATCTTCCCCGCAACAAGTCCATCATATGAATGAACTACTGCAGCCAAAAGATCCATGTGCTCTCGAGCTACTTCCATAGTCACATTACCGAGGTTCTCGGTCTTCAGTTTAGTAGCATTCGCTTCAGATCCAATATAGTGGGTACTTGAAGACCCTGACGTGTCTGATCCTGAAGGAGAAGTATGTGAAGGACTCGACGAGCTAGACACAAATGCAGTCTGGAGAGGTGCTCCAGATGTCTTAGCTTGAGGCGTGGCATTGTACAAGGCTGGATTTTGAGTGTACGAAGACTTCTGAGCTCTGTACTTCATCCTAAGTGCTTCTTCTCGCAACTTTAGAATGAAGTCATTAATATCCAGCTTTGCTAGCATTCCATTCTGTCTCAGGTTAGACACAAATGAAGCCCACTTTTCAGGCAATCCGTCTGCAAAGTTAGTAACTTTCTCTTCCATGGTAGTAGTCACCCCATGTGTATGCAGTTCACTCATCAGATGGTAGAATCTATCTATAACGTCGTCCAAACTCTCTTTTCCCATCGATGAGAAGTTATCGAATTCCTTCTTTAACTCCTTAGCCTTGATTGCCTTCAGCGAAGCATTCCCGTCGTACCTCTATTCCAGCTCATCCCATAGTTTCTTGGACTGCTTATTTTCTGAGTACTGGTGGAAAATGTCTTTAGGGATAGACTGTGTAATCAATGCATAAACTCTCTTCTCTGCATTGTACTTAACCTTCTGCGCGTCGGTCATCCCCCCTAAGGTAAGCTTTACTCCATCTGCTCCCACCGGCGTACTATATCCAATCTCGATAGCTTCCCACAGATTCGGATCCACTCTATTGAGGTAAATCTCAAACCGTTGTTTCCAGTGGGGAAACTCATCTAAAGTTAAGAGCTTTGGTGGTTTATTATGATTACCCACCTCACTCTCAAGCAACAGCAGGTTCTGGATCCTAGAGTCCTTCCCAGCAGTAAAGGCTGACATTTGATCTTCCATGTCGAATAACTTTAAGTCTACTAAACAAACTGTCAACTGGTGCGACAGAAGGATGCGACTGGTCTATCCGTGCGAATGAACTATGCGACTGGTTCAATCGTGCGGCTGAACTAAGCGATTGGTTTAGTCGTGCGAATGAAGCTGATGCGTATGAACAATGCGAACGAATAGTTCAATCGTACGAATGGAGATGTGACTAGGTCCAATCGTGCGTCTGGGCTATGCGAATGAAGTCCAGTCGTGCGAATGGCTCACTCGTGCGACTGAAGCTGCTGTTTTGCGAAAATTTCTAGGTTAAACGTGTTTTAGCCGTAAAAATTCGAAATTACACAAGGTCTAATCGCCTAAGTCCGTAGAAACCAAACTTTGATGAGCGGGGAACGTCCAAGATCACTTTTGACACCAAAGATTGCGTTTTTAGTGCAAAAACACAAACTTTTTATCAATCTTGATTGAATCACACGTAATCAAGAGCCAAAGCTCTGATACCACTTGTTAGGACCTGGTATTTGAACGAAATACCGAGTGATTAGCGTGTAAACCAGATCAAATAGTGCGGAATCATATTTGATTAGCGATCCAATCAGTGAGAACACACGAAGAATCAATCAAGAATTGAAACTAATGTTAGAAGTCGATTGAGAATCGATCTAATGTGTTCTGTGAACTTGGAGAACGAATTGGGAGGCTTCTGGACGGCTAGGGTACGCCTGGAGTCGAAATAGAAAGAATGCTTACGTTTTTCCACGAATAGGGTTGTATTTATAGGTTAGTATTGTTCATTCGGGCGACTGGACCATACGTATGGTTCAGTCGTGCGATTGAACCATGCGGTTGATTCATCCGCACGACTGAGTGTTCAGTCGTGCGACTGAGCCAATCTTATGTCTTAGTCATACGACTGATCCAGTCTCCTGGTTCAGTCGTGCGACTGAGTCAATCGTATGAAGTTATTCATGCGTGTGGTCCATTCGCATGGGCCATTCGCATGAGAACTTCATTATGTTAAGTTTGAATGTATTAATTAATATAACATTATGTGTAACCATTCAAACAATCACAAACCTAATTAACCAATTCAATATCGACTCATTAATGAAATATTAGACATTACAAATCACAAACAATCAATATCATTTCATTAATCATTTCAAATTACATCAGAATCAGATAAACAAGATCTATTACATTTCATATCATGATCTAGGGACATACATGCATCAACAGAATGTGAGGGGGAATTTCTGTAGGTGTTAATGTTAATCAGGTTAGCCTGTGTGAAGATTGAAGCATTAGAAAACTGTTCATGTCATTATATGGAAAAATCAGTCATATGGGGAATCTTGATGCTATGATGGTGTTCTGCAAAGTAAACGAAAGCTATTGTCCCTAAATTAATTTTCAGGGATAGTGTAGCAACCTGACGGATCGGGAATATTGGCTAATATGGTTTTCGTTTGATTCTATTGGCAACCAGATCTAAGATTGACTGAAGTTTGTAAGAGGTGTTATCTACTATTCGCAAACAACGTCCAAGGGGGAATTTGTTGGAGCATATATTGTCATATATAGTGTGTCCGTCGCTTGTCGAATAGTCTAGGCTTAATGTAATACACCTGATATATTGTAAACACATGAAACTGGGTCATTCGTAGGAGCATATGCGAATGAGACTCAGTCGTGCGACTGAGCCTTGCTAATGGGCCAGTTGTGCGATTGAGAGATGCGATTGGCCATTCGTAAGACTGAACCATAAGTATGGTCCAGTCGCACGATTGAACCATACGCATGGTCCAGTCGTACGATTGAACCATACGCATGGTCCAGTCGTACGATTGAACCATACGCATGGTCCAATCGCACGAATGGGCCCAGTCGCATCTAATATGGGCCGAGGCCTATATATACCAGTTTCAATATGTAGAGAGTTAAGAATTTGAGAGGGAGTCTGCCCGGAGCCTAGGGCTGCCGGATGAGAGGGGAGATCATGCTCGATCTCCCCTTGCCAAGAGTCGTGAATATTATGTTGTAACGATCTTGTAATCATTAGGTTTTATCAATGAAACCATTTTATTATAGATCGTGTTTATTGTTTGTCTCTTGGTTTTTGCTGTTGTTTATCCTTCCGTCAAGAACACGCTCGGATGTCTACCGATCCAGTGACTTCACACAATGTTCTTTACAAATTAGTAATTATTGATTAGAAATCATAACTGTAATTTTAAATTTTTAATAATAGTTAAATGTAGTTGAAGGACTTAAAAAAATATAAAGATTGTAAGGTTTCATGTAAGGTTGATGCACCTCAAACATTCAAAGTCTGTCATGCATGCATGCACTTAAGTGCAGATTAGAAATGTTTTGGAAGTTTTACATCATGCATTAGAATTATTCTAAGTGTAAAATCTTCCGAAGCCAAGACCAACATCTTTCGAAGCCAAAAGTAAAGTTTTCCGAAGCTTCAAAGACAAAGTCTTCAAAAGCCAAGAAGTGAAGACTGATTACTTCCGAAGACTTTTAAGCACATGCTTTATCTGATGTACTTTTTCATAAAGCTGGACCGCTTTCCGCTGCAACTCTGATTAGTCACCAACTTACATGAGTGGTGAAAAGGTTCATGCTTTTGGAAACTGTACATTAAGATCTTGAGTCTTATGCTTTTTTACTTTATGTACTTTTATCATTTTTTGTAATATATTAGGATGTGAGCTATGGCATGTCATAGTCACTAGTCAAAAGACAATCTGCCTTTTGACTCTACATTTGATTTTGTTGTTGTCTAGATTAAATGTTTCCAGCTGGCTTTCTAAGCATGACCGACTATAGGATGTAGTATAAAGTATCTCAGGTCTTTATATCTTTCTTTATGCTTTGTAACACTTATAAAGAACTTGAGAGCAATATACAACATTCTTGAAAACCAATATCCTTGTGTTGTTTGTTCTTGTTCTGTCTCATACTTGCTTGTGTTCTAAGTATCAAACCATATTGTTCCTAGTTACCTATTTGATATGTTAAGTGTTCTATAACACTCTCCTCATTGTGTATTGTGTTGTAAGTGACCATCCCTTAAACGGTCCTGCAATTGGTATAAGAGCATTCCAGGCTCTTGATTGTAAGATCTCACCATCTTAAGATCCCTCACACACGCAAAACGCTTAACATCTCAAATGGCAGCTCTTACTAAAGCTGATATGGAAATTGGAACCATGACAAAGTCCCCACTGATCATTCCTGAAGACTTTGACACTTGGTGCTAACGAATGGAAGGGTTCATCAAGTCACAAGACTTCAGGATGTGGGAATCTGTTGTCTCAGGGCCTCACATACCAAGCACCTCTTCAGCTGTTGCTGGGGGTGGTATGATTCCAAAGGCTGTGGCTGACTATTCTAAAGAAGACAGGAAGAGAATAGATATTGATCAGAAAGCCATGACAGCCCTTCAAACTGCTCTTCCCAACTCCATATACAGAGGCTTCAAGAAGTGTAAAACAGCTAAACAACTATGGGATGCACTGAAGCTGATGTATGAGGGGTCAACTGAAGCCAAGGAGAACAAGAAGGATCTTCTGAAGCAGAAGTTTGAGAACTTTACCTTCAAAATAGGTGAAACCATGACTCAACAATACTTCAGGTATGTTGAGATTGTGGACACTCTAATGGATGTATGAGTGACTCTTGAAAACAGGGACATTGTATGGAAGTTTATGTCCTATCTTCCTAGACAATGGAAATATTATTGTGTTGTTATCAAGAAAACTAAGAACCTTAAGACTCTTACTTTGACAGTGTTGTATGGTATTCTTAGTGGATACCAGATGGAGATGAGTTGCAAGGTTCATCTGGTAACTCCAACAATCAACTGAGTTTAGCCCTCCATGTGGTTGAAAGGGATAGTAGAGAACCACAACATCATCTTATCTGCTACCTTGACAACTCATAAAAGAGTCATTTCATCACCTTCCCGGAGGCACCAAGAGAAAGCTACACTCATGGAAGCCATTTGTCACACCCCAACCTTGACGGCGGAAACGTCGAGATGTGAGGGTTACGATTGTTCACAGCCACATAACGCTATTTATTAATCCCAAATATATTATTCATAAGTTTCATTAATAACATTACAAACAAATGTTTCAACAAAGAATACATCATATACAAATGTTACAAATAACATGATCATCCATTTTATTACTAGGTCCAATCCTAGATGCAACAAGCTTCAAAGAGTAGAACATAAACTTGGGGTATACCTGAAACATGTTAAAAATAAAAGGTCAACATAAAAATGTTGGTGAGCATTCTATAGTTTTCAATACATAAGTATATAAAAGATGGCAATTCAAGTCATAAGTTAGTGAATAAAGTGGTTAGGGATGTTATGAACAATGCAACAATCAAACCTCGACAAAGTTTTACAAGTCTCAAACGTTTACAAGATTATACGATCAGCTAAGTGTACTTGGATCAACCAAAGTAGGCTTGTCTTGCCCATAGATCTATGACTTCGCTGTGGGCTAGCAATAGTTAATGATTGTACATATAACACCATAACATGGTAACCACAAAAGTTCAACTAACCACAACTTTACAAGATGAATTGCCATAGGTTTACAAGTCTCGAATAAGTTTACAAGTGCAATGATAATAAGTTAACATGTTTCACCCCAAAGTGTGAAAATAAGCAAAAAGGGGTATGGAAATACTCACATGGATATAGGCATTACAAGATGATGTAAAAGATTAAAGTAAGATCCAAAATATAAATCCAAAGTATCCATTACAATCACCTAAATATATAATTTACAAGATAAAGATTAAGGTTAACAATACGATTAACGTTCACAAGAATTAGGATGTTAATATTTTTAAGGTTTTTGCTAAGCAATAAGTTTATAATGTAGTTATTACATTTTCATTCCATTAGCAGGAATTATATAGGTTTATATGATTAAGTATTTTAGAAATAAAATTAAATAATAATGATGTAATTAAATCTTAATAATTTTCTAAGAATAGTATATAATTTCCCAAATTTTAGAGATTAATAAAGATAATATTGTGTCCATTATTATTTTAAATGATTTTTTTAAAATTATTGTATCAAGTCCATAAGCATATAAATAGTTATTATTTTAAAAGAAAATCATTTAAATATATAAACTTAAATACACATAATAGGATATTTAAGTTTTAAAAAGTACATTTTGACCAATGTTTATAATGTACTTAATTATATGACTTTCAAAATAATATAAAATTATTTAAAGTCATTTAGCATGGTCAAAAATAAATAAATAACAACTAATTATTTAAATGATATTTAAATGTCTTTTTACATAATTAATCATTTATCATATTAATTAATAATGTTTTATGAAATCTCCATTTAAAATAACGTGATTTAAAAGATACATAATTAAAGGGAAAGTTCGGGTCACTAATATTTTATTATTATTATTTTTTTAAAATCCATATAAATAATCCATGAATAATCTTTAAAATGTTTTATTACAAAAGTTTTTAGTTATTTAAAATTTTAGAAATATTACTGAAATTTATTTGATGCCTTAAAAAAATATTTAAAAGTTATAAAAACATTTTTTATATTTATTAGGAATTTTCTAAAATTGATTTAAGGCTGAAAAGCACCTAAAAAAAATAATGAGGTTACCCGGGGTCGAACCCGGGACCTCAAAGTTGGGAGATGGACATGGAACCAGTGAACCAAGGCATACAGCCGCGGTTATCAACGGTTTGTATTAAATTTAAACCCAATCCCAAGGATTTCCCCCCCCCCAACCAAGAACCCTAGATCGGTGTAACCCAAAATTGAACATCAAATTGTTGTCGTTAATCAAATTAAGGTTAGGGCTTTTGATTAGTGAATGAAATCGAGTAAGAATAGGTGTTCACTTACATGATTTGATTTCGAATTGATGCAAACGACACCAAGAACATGTCGCGAGTGTTTCGTGTCTAAACGATGATCAAATGTTGATGTTAATCGAATTAAGCCCGTGCGTAGTTTCAGAGGGTTGTATTCTTCGAAAACCCCCAATCAATTTCTAGTGAAATCAATCTGAAGATAGTACACAACTAAGTTGCAGGTTCGAACAAATGTGGTGGTCGATGGTGGTGGTTGTTGTGTTTCGAGTGAAATTGCAGATTGTTTACGACTAGAGATAGGTATTAGATCGTTTTAGATTTCCTTAATTGAGTTATTAACACAATATGTACGTTGAACGGTTAAGGATTAAATTGGGGTTTCGGTTTCATGCGAATCCTCTTAATACCACGATTGTAACTGAATTGGTTTATTAGCTTGGTTCGAAACAGTCGAGTAAACGATTCGATGGTGTTTAATTGAGTTAAAATCGGTTGTTTTTGGGTGAAAAGAGCTCGCCGGAGTCGGCCGGAGAGTGGCCGGACTTCTCGGCCGGAAATACGGGATTTGAAATGGGGGAAGAGGTTTGGTTTTAATAATTTACACATCAAGTCCCTGTAGTTTATGTTTTGTTATGTTGATTTCAAAGTTTAATTTTTAGTTTAAACCAATTTACAGTTTGGCCCCTAAAGTTTAAAGTGTTATTGTTTCATGCATAACTTATTAATTTCAAGTTTTAAGATAATAGAAACTTGTATTATTTTTATTTATTTCAAAGATTAACACTTATTATGATTATTATTATTAATCTTGTTGTTATGATTATTATTGCTATTAATATTATTATCACTAATATTATAATTATTAGTGTTATTATTATAATAATAATAATAGTGATTATTTTCTTTAGGATTATCAACACTTTAAATTTTATATTAATAAGCAAACATTATAACACTTATAATGTTATTATTATTATATTAATTTGTTAATCACCAAATTAATTATTAAGTATAACAAACCCCAAAGTTTCAAAATGGCATAAAAGACCCTTTTAAGATTTAACAAAGTTAACTTCTAAGTTAGTAAAATTTACGAGATGTCACAGTCTCCCCAACTTAAAAGAATTTCGTCCTGAAATTAAAATGAACTTAGAAGAACAAAGGATTTATAATGAAAGGTAAGTGTTCAACGAACAGTGTTTGACGTTTGATTACAGATGGAACGCTTCCCTTTATGGAATCTTACAAGATTCTTAACATAATAAACGCGAGACGTTTTGAGATGAAACGTTGAAAAACGATGGCGAGTTACCGTGGTACTTTAGATTTATAAATCACAGCTTCTAGAATATAATTTCGTAGTAAAATGATGTCTAGAAATCAAGTAAAGACCAACAATGATAAGAAAGGTTAACCGTCAGGATTTAAGAATCCCAAACGTCACTATATGAAATGATCTTAACGCATATCTTGTGAATATGTATCTCTCCTTTGACCAACCATCGGTCTAAGAATAATACGATATGCGAAGATTTTGGAATAAGTTCACGACGATGGTTAGGAACATTATTAAAAGCAGAAAATGAATTGATCATCCCAATTAATGATCGATGTTTAATGACATACCACGGTATACGACTATTTGAGATAGATACAAGCCAATTTCTCGACCCGAACCCGCATGAGTCAATATGAAATTAGTTAATCGGTCCATAATGCACCATTTGTCAATCATGGCATCTAAGATAAGAGACACTTAGTGATGAAAAGTTAAACAGGAGATTCATAGGAACACGAATGTTAGGCTTTGTCATATGTGAAGGTAAGACACTTGGACACATACCAAGTTATGTCTTTCCTTTTATGCCAAACCCAAGACTACAAATTACGAAATTTTATGAACCTTTATATCCACATCGCAATGAGGATAATAACAAGTCTTGTTGTTCAAAACCAAGATAAAATTTCAATGATTTTCAAGGGTAAAGGTTCAAAAGCGATTCAAGAAATGATGCAAACATTAAGGAAAGTATTTGTAAACATGTTTTGCAAGGTAGCAAGTTTCCAAGTACAGTTGCCATACGCAGTTCATCAAACCCATAAGCGCATCTGAGAAAGTTAGAAAGACATGAACACAAGTTGATAATGCCTTTATTTAGCAGTGAGATTGTTTAAGAAGGCTACCATCACACAATCATGTGTTGATGACAACTCAAAATGAAAGTTTATAAGTAAGGAATAAATGGTTTGATGTAGCTAGATTGAGTTAAAACATGAAGATAAAGGGAAAGAAATCGTTTTAAAAATTTAAATGCTCCAAGCTTGGAATCAAAATCAACCTAGAGCGATCGAGTCTCCTTACAAGTTCAGAAATCATGCTTTGGCTTGATAGGTCCAAACACTAACATTGGTTCACCCTTCAAGTTACTACATGTTTCTTGTCACTTGTTTAAAACCTTGGTAAGTTGGAGATCAAGAAATGAGAATAGTCATCAAGGTGTGGTTTTCACTCCTAACTTGATGGTGTATTCCCAAGGTATGACCGCTAACTTACCAATTAAAAAATTCGATCCCAACTCCTTGTTGAGGATCCACAGAAATAAGACGAGGTAACTCACGATTAAGGTAAGGGAAGTCACTCCTATCTTTACGGTGAAGTTTTACAAAAACAAAATATAACGAGATAAACTTCTTCATCAAAATCCAGAATTCACTCCTACTTTGATGAAGTCGTCTCATTTGAACAAATACAATTCATAAAGATGATATTATCATCAAGGTATGGAATTCACGCCTATCTTGATGACTGAATTTCATAATAGCAAGAAAACAATCGAAGATTGACATTTGTCACCAAAGTACGGGTTTCAATCCTATTTTGGTGAGATCATGTTATTTGTGAAATGCCATTCCAAAGAAAATAATTGAAGTCAATCCTCGGGGATAAGGAAATCACCCCGATCCAGAGGATGAAATTTTATAAATCACAATTGAAAACCATTTATCGAAACAAATAGAGAATCATCAAAGTAAGGGAATCACCCCTGTTTTGATGAGTTAGAATCATTTAGGAGATACGAGTGTTCTTAGTCATAGGTTGACTTGCAAACACTTGCATCTCTCACGGTGCAGACGGTACGGAGTTTGACTTAACGACGAAAGGAAAATAATATCAATTAGAAATTCGCAAAATTGCAAGTCACATCAATGTAACAAAAGGAAAAATCATGCTTACAAGCTTAAGATCAAAGTTCAAGATAACAGAAGTTGTTGTGGTGTTCAAATCTTGGATGGTTTCAATCGGGAAGACGAAATCAAGGGCAGGTAATTATTCAACACCACAATGAGATGTGAACATTCGATTCACAATCGAAAGGAATACATGGACTTCTCAAGATATGAGGTCAACCATAGCCTTATTGAAGACACGCGCACTTATAAGTGATCACTCATCTCAAGGGTTTCGAGTCAAGTAAATGGATTCAATGATCGAGTCAATTCACCATTTACACTTTGCCTAGACAAAGTATCCCGAGATGTAAGAATTCCACCTATAGCATTGCATGTTCTTAGTTATGAGACACATCCTTAAGAAGACTTGAGAACCATAAGTAACGGTTTAAAGTTTTTGATGACCATTCGGTTTAGATTCCCAATATCTTTGGGTATATTAAGATCCATGTTCACGTTGGTCAAGATATAGAAATAGTTACATGAAACGCTCAACGTATAACGGTGTTTAAACGTAAGAGTTGAAATGTAGGTTAGGTTCAATATTAACAGGAACATTATGTGTGATAAGGATGAAGAGATACCAGTCCAAGAATCAAAGATTTTTAAGATACAAAGAGGATGGTTCCATTTGGTAACGCATTACCATTTGGAATCGTTGACACGTCAAGGTAAATTGACCCATTTGCCATAGAGACTTGTGTATGTTGACCATAGTTTATCACTCATCCCAGAAATCCCCAGGTAAGCATAACTGGTCTCACAATGAGATTTATACGATATGCTTGCCTTAGCCCGAAGGCCTTTTTGCCAGGAAATCCAGAATACAGGTGTCTATGAGTCACACAAATTTCTTTGGTTTATGAAATCAAAACCTTGATGAGATTTTCATAGATTAGACATAGAGTATAAGGAATTGAACCCAGATGATAAGTGTAGATTCCACATGTCGTTGAAAATAAGTTTAGGAAGTTTATTTGTCGGGGAGGGTCAAAGAGTCAAAGTTAAGTTAGGGAGACAAGTAACTAAGTTTAAGCATACATACGGCAATCCTATACTAAGGCATCAAGTTGCACAAAAGACATAGCATTATGTAGCATGCAAACAACATATAAGCACAAATGTGTAAGAATCTTTCTATGAGGTTCATGCAACTATAGTCTAGGTCACCATTTCTAATAACCTAAATCCCTATAGTTATGGGCTCTGATACCAATCTGTCACACCCCAACCTTGACGGCGGAAACGTCGAGATGTGAGGGTAACGATTGTTCACAGCCACATAACGCTATTTATTAATCCCAAATATATTATTCATAAGTTTCATTAATAACATTACAAACAAATGTTTCAACAAAGAATACATGATATACAAATGTTACAAATAACATGATCATCCATTTTATTACTAGGTCCAATCCTAGATGCAACAAGCTTCAAAGAGTAGAACATAAACTTGGGGTATACCTGAAACATGTTAAAAATAAAAGGTCAACATAAAAATGTTGGTGAGCATTCCATAGTTTTCAATACATAAGTATATAAAAAATGGCAATTCAAATCATAAGTTAGTGAATAAAGTGGTTAGGGATGTTATGAACAATGCAACAATCAAACCTTGACAAAGTTTTACAAGTCTCAAACGTTTACAAGATTATACGATCAGCTAAGTGTACTTGGATCAACCAAAGTAGGCTTGTCTTGCCCATAGATCTATGACTTCGCTGTGGGCTAGCAATAGTTAATGATTGTACATATAACACCATAACATGGTAACCACAAAAGTTCAACTAACCACAACTTTACAAGATGAATTGCCATAGGTTTACAAGTCTCGAATAAGTTTACAAGTGCAATGATAATAAGTTAACATGTTTCACCCCAAAGTGTGAAAATAAGCAAAAAGGGGTATGGAAATACTCACATGGATATAGGCATTACAAGATGATGTAAAAGATTAAAGTAAGATCCAAAAGATAAATCCAAAGTATACATTACAAGCACCTAAATATATAATTTACAAGATAAAGATTAAGGTTAACAATACGATTAACGTTCACAAGAATTAGGGTGTTAATATTTTTAAGGTTTTTGCTAAGCAATAAGTTTATAATGTAGTTATTTACATTTTCATTCCATTAGCAGGAATTATATAGGTTTATATGATTAAGTATTTTAGAAATAAAATTAAATAATAATGATGTAATTAAATCTTAATAATTTTCTAAGAATAGTATATAATTTCCCAAATTTTAGAGATTAATAAAGATAATATTATGTCCATTATTATTTTAAATGATTTTTTTTTAATTATTGTATCAAGTCCATAAGCATATAAATAGTTATTATTTTAAAAGAAAATCATTTAAATATATAAACTTAAATACACATAATAGGATATTTAAGTTTTAAAAAGTACATTTTGACCAATGTTTATAATGTACTTAATTATATGACTTGCAAAATAATATAAAATTATTTAAAGTCATTTAGCATGGTCAAAAATAAATAAATAACAACTAATTATTTAAATGATATTTAAATGTTTTTTTTACATAATTAATCATTTATCATATTAATTTATAATATTTTATGAAATCTCCATTTAAAATAACGTGATTTAAAAGATACATAATTAAAGGGAAAGTTCGGGTCACTAATATTTTATTATTATTATTTTTTTAAAATCCATATAAATAATCCATGAATAATCTTTGAATAATCTTTAAAATGTTTTATTACAAAAGTTTTTAGTTATTTAAAATTTTAGAAATATTACTGAAATTTATTTGATGCCTTAAAAAAATATTTAAAAGTTATAAAAACATTTTTTATATTTATTAGGAATTTTCTAAAATTGATTTAAGGCTGAAAAGCACCTAAAAAAATAATGAGGTTACCCGGGGTCGAACCCGGGACCTCAAAGTTGGGAGATGGACATGGAACCGGTGAACCAAGGCATACAGCCGCGGTTATCAACGGTTTGTATTAAATTTAAACCCAATCCCAAGGATTTCCCCCCTAATCAAGAACCCTAGATCGGTGTAACCCAAAATTGAACATCAAATTGTTGTCGTTAATCAAATTAAGGTTAGGGCTTTTGATTAGTGAATGAAATCGAGTAAGAAGAGGTGTTCACTTACATGATTTGATTTCGAATTGATGCAAAAGACAACAAGAACAGGTCGCGAGTGTTTCGTGTCTAAACGATGATCAAATGTTGATGTTAATCGAATTAAGCCCGTGCGTAGTTTCAGAGGGTTGTATTCTTCGAAAACCCCCAATCAATTTCTAGTTAAATCAATCTGAAGATAGTACACAACTAAGTTGTAGGTTCGAACAAATGTGGTGGTCGATGGTGGTGGTTGTTGTGTTTCGAGTGAAATTGCAGATTGTTTACGACTAGATATAGGTATTAGATCGTTTTAGATTTCCTTAATTGAGTTATTAACACAATATGTACGTTGAACGGTTAAGGATTAAATTGGGGTTTCGGTTTCATGCGAATCCTCTTAATACCACGATTGTAACTGAATTGGTTTATTAGCTTGGTTCGAAACAGTCGAGTAAACGATTCGATGGTGTTTAATTGAGTTAAAATCGGTTGTTTTTGGGTGAAAAGAGCTCGCCGGAGTCGGCCGGAGAGTGGCCGGACTTCTCGGCCGGAAATACGGGATTTGAAATGGGGGAAGAGGTTTGGTTTTAATAATTTACACATCAAGTCCCTGTAGTTTATGTTTTGTTATATTGATTTCAAAGTTTAATTTTTAGTTTAAACCAATTTACAGTTTGGCCCCTGAAGTTTAAAGTGTTATTATTTCATGCATAACTTATTAATTTCAAGTTTTAAGATAATAGAAACTTGTATTATTTTTATTTATTTCAAAGATTAACACTTATTATGATTATTATTATTAATCTTGTTGTTATGATTATTATTGTTATTAATATTATTATCACTAATATTATTATTATTAGTGTCATTATTATAATAATAATAATAGTGATTATTTTCTTTAGGATTATCAACACTTTAAATTTTATATTAATAAGCAAACATTATAACACTTATAATGTTATTATTATTATATTAATTTGTTAATCACCAAATTAATTATTAAGTATAACAAACCCCAAAGTTTCAAAATGGCATAAAAGACCCTTTTAAGATTTAACAAAGTTAACTTCTAAGTTAATAAAATTTACGAGATGTCACACCATTTCCAAGAGACAAGCTCTTCACAAGCCTTTGTGTCTTTTGATGAAAGCACAGACAACTTTCTCTTCACCCTTGAAGATCTAGACTGTATCCATCCAGATGATCTGGAATACATGAAGATAGTTCAGCAAATGGCTCTTCTCACTCATAGAGCCAAAAAATTATACAAGAGAATAGGGAGAAAGTTTCCAAGCAATACAGCCAATGGAAAGTTTGGGCTGGACAAAAGCAAAGTAAAGTGTTACAACTGTAACAAGAAGGGTCACTTTGCAAGGGTGTGTAAGACACCAAGGACAAATGGTGGCCAAACACAAGCCAGGCCAAACTACACTGAGAGAGCCACCCAGAATGAGAAGCCAAAGCAGTAAGCTGTAGTTGCTGTTGAAGAAGAAGGCTTTGACTGGAGCTTTCAGGTGGAAGATGCATCTCCAAACCAAGCACTAATGGATGACTATGATGAAGCAAAGGTATTGGAACATCTCTGTCACCTGAATGTATTACTAAAGTAAATAGATACATGTCCTACAACTTAGAGATGAGATCTGATATTGAGTAATTAAATATCTTAAAAGCTAATTTCAAAAGAGCTGAAAATGATTATAGACTACAGATAGAGGACTTAGAGAAAACCATTTCAACTCTTAAACGTGAACATACCAACTATAGGACTTAGATTAAAGATCTCATAACTAAGTTGACTGAATGCCAGGCTGAGCTTGTGATCAGCAAAGCCAGGGTAGAAAAATGTGTTCTTGAAGAAGAGACCTTCAAGAACATTATATTCTCATCCTTGCATGCAAAAGTTTATAATCAGAATAAGCAGGGACTGGGATCTAGTGAAATAGCTCCTCTACACACAACCTTGTCTGTAAGATCTCGTAGGTGTGGAACTTGTGAAGATGAGCTTCCTTTCATAGACCCCATGAGTGAAGAGGATGAAGTGGAAATAGTGAAGGATACCTTTGAGAAGAGTGAAGAAGAGCATTCTAAGAAGGGTCACTATTCCTCTGAGGAGAGTAAAAGTATTCGGATGACCAAGTCAAGAAGAAAGAACTTGATCAGAAAGGCCAAGAGAAAATCCAAGAAGGCTCAAGAGATCAAGACCACCTTTAACTCTGTGCAGAAACAAGTTTTTATCTCTGCAGAATTTGGGGTGGTTAAGGTTGAGACACAAACTTAAACTCTAGTACCAGGAATTCTAGTTCATGTCCAAATCATCTCAACAACATGAAGAAGGCTGACCTGTTGTGTACCACTGCTACACAACCTGAGCCATCCAGCTCCAAAGGTAGAGTCATTTGTTAAGTATTTAATCTTTCTCACCTCAAACCTAACAGAGATGAAAATTTGTTTTTGTTTGGGGTTAAAGGTAGGCTTGATCGACTGCACTTTCTTTAATCTTCTCTTTACAGCACTAATCAAGTTTTTTCTTGCAGATTTAGCCATCTCTGGTCTTTTCTTTTCTCCAGGAATATAGTGATCCTTCTTAGAGTGAACCTCTTCACTCACTTCTCGTTCACCCTCCACTATATCCTCATTATCTTCGTTTTCTTCTTGGATAGGATCAATTAGAGGTAGCTCATATTCACAAGTTTCACACATTGAAGATCTAACTGATAGTAATGTGTGTAGAAGCTATTTCATTTGATCCAAGTCCCTTCCTGTTTTGATAACAAACATTTACATGAAAGGATTAAGATATGATATTGCCAGGTGTGATTAGTGGAGACTTAGTCGTGGTGTCAGTTTTCATATCAGCTTTAGTGAGAGCTGTCATTTAAGCAAGTAAGTGTTTTGTGAAACCGAAGAATGATTCAAGATGGTGAGATTTTTGTAATAAAGAGCCTAAAAAGCTTTGATACCAATTGCAGGCCTGGTAATGGTTTAGCAATAGTTTCACAGTTGGAGAATATCACACTTACTAGATCAAATAGTGAACCGGGCAAAGAAACAAAGAACAATCAAGTAAAGAACTCAAGAACACAAAGATTGGTTTACAAGAATGATGCATATTGCTCTCAAGTAATTTTACAAGTGTTAAATAATGCTTAGTCCTAAAACTAGTTACATGAGATACTTTATACTATATCCTATAGCCGGTCATACATTAAAGGCAAGCTGGACACTAATCTAGACAACAAGATTAATGTGAAGTCAAAAGACCGATTGCCTTTTGACATGTGACTATGACATGCTATAACTCACATCCTATACTATTACAAAAATGATACAAATACAAGAGTAGAAAGTTACAGACAAAGACACTATACTGAACAGTTGACAAAAGTAAAAAAGTTAATCACCACTTATATAAGTTGGAGAGTCTTCAGAGCTTGCAACGGATTGTAGGTCTGCTTTTGTAAAAAGTAAGTCAGAGAAGCATGTTTTCTCTGTATTCGAAAGAAATCTTTTTTCAAGCTTCGGAAGACTTTGTGTTCAAGATTCGGAAGACTTCACCTTTGGATTCAGAAAATTTTTGTTTTTGATTTCGGAAGATTTGACACTTCGTAAACTTTTTTTTGTGCATGGTCAAATTTTTCGAATTAACTTCCTTCTACTTCAAAAACATGCAGAAAAAATTTTGGTTACCATCAGCATTTAAGATACTCTCTTACATATCTTATCTAATAATATCGCTTTATAATCAATAAATTTTATTCTATTTAATATTTTATTATTCAACCCGTGTTGTACACGAGTTTATTAAATCTAGTATAATTGTATATTTGTATATAGTGAGTTAAATCTACTAGAGTGCTATGTATAAACAATATATATATAAAATAAAAAATAATTCAGGCCGAACCGAGACGAGCGGACATTTGCTCATGCTTGGCTCGTTTACAAACCTATCCGTGCCGATCAGCTCGTTTACAACCGAGCAGAAGTTCGAACAAACATTTTTCAAACAAATTCTTAAAGAACGTCGAGCGCTTTAAACAACCATACATTTAACAATATATAAAATGTACAGTTTTCTTTTACGGTGACTTATATATAAAACTTAAGTAAAAGGTAAAAAGTGTGGTGCTCATATGAATCTTTGTTAGTCAACCAGAATATAAAGATGCTAGATACCATTCTACTGTCACCAAACCTTATTTAAAAACTTAGAATTTTCTTTTACAGTGACTAATTACTTTTACCCTTTATATTATGCTTCGGTAATCAACAGAATCTATATACGATTTCAGTTTACGGTTTATATACAGTTTAAAGTTATGTGTTTTGACATATCAGACGAGAAGTGATGATCATGCAAGAAAATAAAGCTTGTCTGTTGAAACTTCAACCGATCAAACTTTCAATTAAGAGAGTGTATTACGTTTGTTTTAGTTTAACTTTATATTCTAAATTGAAATATATATAATAATCTAATCAGTGTTCTCAGAGATAAAATCGAATTATAAAACTTGGTTCATTGAGGTCGACTTATGAAACTTGATTTATCAAAAGTTCATCGACTGTTCATGGCTGAAAGTTCTTTTCGGTTTATCAACTCTAAATATCTTTTGCAATCAATCACCTAATCTGTTACTATTGTTGTCTGATCTAGATTTATACTCAATTATTTTAATTTACTATCGTTGTTCATTTGTCAGTTTAATCTATTGTTTTCTTTTTTTGATTTTAATTTACAATTGCAATTGATTTGTATCTTTGCTTTAATATATTGTTGCTTCTTTATCACTTAATCAACCCTAAGTTGTTTTCTGCCAAACAAGAAAAAAAATTGTTTGCATCACCGGTCGAAAGCAAAGAGGTTTAGAATAATACATAGGCAAGGGCCTCAAATTTTTATTTCGCTTTAAACCCCCAGAAACATTGAGCCTACTCTGGTTGAATTGAATTGAATAGAAGTTTTGTATTTGTGAATGTGCGTTTGAATGTTCAGAGAATGAAATTCAAAAATCTGTTTCAGATTTTTCTTTTCATGTTTTTCTACATTGTTATGTTTGTATAAAAGATGTGCATTAAGAGACTAAACCCAAAACTTGGTTGTCCTAGTGGTGCTTTTCTTGAAGATTTTAATTCTGTTCTCTTTCGAAAATTCATTGAACCATCCCGCCTCATAGCGTTAGTCCTAAATCTATTTATTTATATACATTTAAATTCTTTCTTAATAAAACTAAAGGAAAAAGAATTATAAAACACAAAATATCGTTCAACAAAAGTGCGTATGGCAATAATGAAAAAATCGTAAAACCTAAGGGCAAAAAAGACGTAGCAACACAGTAAGAGCAGGTTACAAACAATTATTCATAAAACCAGTGTCAGTGGTGCCTTGTTATATAATCCAAGCCGAGCCGATGGCTGTACAACAAATAAACAGAAACACAAGAAAACCCTCCCATGACCCAATCGGACCACCACCGGAGACCGCCGGAGGATGCAAAACAGCCACCGGCAACGACGGCAGCGTGGGGCACATGGGAGGAGCTCCTCCTTGCCTACGCCGTCAACCGCTACGGCACCGCCAGTTGGGACTCCATCTCCTCCGAGCTAAGAAAACGCACCTCCGATGTGCAGGTCTTTGCAATCCAAGGTGAAGAAATTGACGAACAAAAACTCAGATTTAGGGCTCAGAGACGTACAGAATGAATCGGAAAAAGCGATGAACGGATCGAACGGAAACGTGGAAGCCGGTGTGAAGTTAAACGGAGTGACTCCGGTCGGGACCGGCGACGAGAAGCCTGAATCAGCGGCGGTTCGTGAGGGTGATTCGTGTAATGGTGGACCGGTGAAGAGTGGACCGGATGGGGAAGCGAGCGAGTCAATAGCCGAGTCGAAGAGTGAGGGGAAGAACTCGGATGTGCAGAGCTCGGCTTGGAAGGAGGGAAATGGTAGGGTGCCACGTGGATCCAGCAAGGACGATCGATCGATGGATAGTATTCCTGTTAGATCTCTGCCGTTGGTTGAGTTCTTAAGGAAAGTCCAGAAGCTCGGCTCGGCTGTCTTTGAGCGGCGGCTTGATCGCCAGGTTGGTTCGATATCATTTTCCAGCATTATTTTAAATATTATAACTTATATATTGATTTAAAAATGAAAAAGCGCAATCGGTATATTCTTATGGTGAGTTGGAGTAAATCAATAATTTACATTTTCCGTGATTTAGATATATTAAAAATTATATTTCTCGTACTTTTTAAGTTAGAAAATTACATTAAACATCATATGCGTTTATTTAGTTACGCCTTTCATTTTTTAGTGGATAAGCTTTAAAATTACCTATTAAGTTCTTTCGTGTGCAAGACATGCTTCATCCTTTTGATGGTTCATGACAATGATGGATGAATATGGGTATATAAAACACAAATATGTTATTAATGAGTTATCGATGATTTTAAACCCTATTCATTGAAAATATGAAACGTGTGACAAACAATCATGTTTAATGTATATATTCTCAAATGTAACAACAAAATGATTAAATACAAAGGATGAAACTTGTAATTTAGTTAATGCAGAATACCAACTAAATTATACACGATTACTTTTAATATCACGTCAAAAGAATGACTTTTCTAAAATATAACATTATTTGCATTTTCTTAAATGAGAATAAATTTTATCAAAATAGAACTCTATTTCTTTTTCTATCCACGATAGCAAAAGTACGTTATAATTTTTGATAATTTTTATATATGTTTTATTGAAAATTATATCGATATTCGTTATCCCAATTAACCGTTAAGAAATTGATGTTGGCAGGAAAAACTTAGGTACAAAAACTTAATAAAGCAACACATCGACTACGAGACGCTACAAAGCAGACTGAAAGAAGGCTGGTATTCCGACGACAACGATAAATTCTTCCGAGATGTTCTGCTTCTCGTGAACAACACTCGCATATTCTTCCCTAAACAATCCCCACAATCAACTGCAGCCCTTGATCTCCGACAGCTTATTCTCAACGAAATGACCTCTAAGAAGAAACAAATATCCGATTCAAAACCGAATTTACCTCCAAAACGACCCACTGACCCACCCGACTCGTTGCTTCTCGAACCCAAATTAACGGGTCCGATTGTTGTCTGTAGAAAAAGAAGCTCGATAACTGCTAAAGCAGCTGCAGGATCATCTTCTGGGAAGAAAGAACAAACGGATTCTAGAAACACGGAGAAGTTAGTTGAAGAAAACCCGAAGAAATCAACTGATTCATCTCCGTTAATCACGAAGAGGAAAGGGAAATCACCCGTTAGCGAGGCTTCATACACCAAACTCCAAAAGAAAAAGAAGCTAACTGAAGCAGAAGAAAAGAAACAAAGTGCAGCTAAGTTTTTGAACCGTATGAAACGGTCCAGCGAGCCATCGGAAGGTGATGCTTCTGAGAACGATAGTAGAGGAGAACAGAAGAAAAGTGGCGGAAACAAGGGCGGTGGCGGTGGTGGTGGTGATGGGAAAAAAGATCAAGCGGGTAAGAAGAGTTCTTGTGGGCGAAAAGTTAAGGAACAAGGCAGTCCTGCGAAGAGAAGTGTCGGTCGGCCGCCTAAGCGGGCAGCGGCACCGCCTTCGCTGGCGGGAGTATCAGGCAAACGAGGCCGTGAACCGGTGGATACGGAGACGTTGGGTGTAAAACAGACGAAAAAGAGATCAAAGAGGTGATGTTAGGATTATATGTTACTTTTGAGGTATGATTGGAAACTTAGTCTAACTAACCCTGCTGGTTTATTTTCCATACTGTTTTACTTACGTTTGACATGTTGCATGTTTTGGTAGTGGATATTTAAAAAAACTGGCAACTTCTGTTTTTAAAGTTGCACCTTTTTCTGGTAACATTTGAACGACTTATTTAAGATAAATGATCAAACCTTGTAAGCCGAATCTATAGATTTCAAAAGAACTTGTAACTTTGAATCGAATTAATTTCGTTCCACAGGAATGATGAATGTAAAACTAGAAAATGCTGGTATTAAACAAATATGAATCGATTTGATCGTTTATTGGTCCAATTTGAGAAAAATATGTTTGAGTGACTAAATTAAAACACTTTTGAAACTTGTTTACTATTGTGTGACATTTTCCCTTATATTATTGGGCATTTATGCCTTTTATCCAATAAAAGTAAAGCACCGGAAACCAACAACTTCAATGTGAAAAGTACATGTTTCAATCATAAACCCTGCCTCCGACACGAGCCTCACCAATTGCTCATGTTAATTACTAAATGAAAAAGCATGGGGCCAACTATATACCCAAACCAACCTCAAATCCTCACTCTTATCCCACGCCACTTGCAATCAGTTTTTTATAGACTGCATGACTGTTTGAGCATATGATGAAATGAACATTTGTATGTTTTGTTAAATCTCATGACCCCTTAAATTTTAAACGACTGTTTGAACTTGTCGTTCGACCATTTGAGTTTTGAGGCAGTGTATTTATGTTCGAGGGTGGTGTGGGTATGGCAGACTTAGAGCACATGCAACTCGGGTTCTAGACTAGTAGTAAGAAACAAATAAACCCAGCCGGGCGGGAAAAGAACCAGAGTGTCAAGTAGCTACTTCCAACCTAAGAGTGACTAGGACAAATTTAATCATGTTTTCATGTTCCAATTGATACTTTCTAATAGAGAGTAATTCGTGTTGTAATTTACGAGTAATTAGAGTAATTGAGCACATGGGCAGCTCACTACTTTTTTAAGCAAGGTTTAAAACAAAGGTCTTTTTCATCGGCTTGGATCAACATTTTAAGAAAAAAATGCTTTTCAAAAACTTAACTTATAAGCAAAGTAGGATGGTAAAGTTGCATAAGAAACATCTCTATTATATCTTTTGAAACCCAGGGCATTTACGAAAGCTTATTTTATTAGTACCACAACCGACGAAATTACAAAATATTTTTAAAGCTGAGGAGTTAAATTTCATTATATTCCATACAACTCACCTAGACATTCATGAAAAGCTTTAAGCTTAAAAGTAAAAGATTTTGCTCTTATAGTTCCTTAACAAAAGAAAGAGAAAACAAATAACTCACTAAAGACTATGTACAATAAAGATACTTAAATAGTAAATATCTTCAAAGTCTTTTGATATACTATTCCTCCTCCGAATTAGTAAAATAAACTTACACTATTGTGATAGACGATAGATAAGTGTTTTAATTTCAAAAGGTAAATGTTGCTCCAAGGTCATAACACTATACACATATGACAGAGCAATCTTCTAGCCTTTGTATAGGTGCTTCATAACGTTGAGCAGCCGAGGGGTGTTCATTTTTGGATAGCCGAAATTCGGATATCCGAAATTCGGATATCCGAAAATTTCGGATAGTGAATTTCTCTATGCGAATTCGAATCCGAAATTTTGGATTCGAAAAAAAAGTTGTATTATTTAATAAATTTTATAAAAATATAATAAATTTTATTGAAATTTATTTCATATATCCGATGTTTTTATTAATATTTAATATTTTTATATTTTTATAATTTTTTTTGGATATTTCGGATATTTCGATTATCCGAAATATCCGAAATTTCTCAAAATCACTATCCGAATCCGGATCCGAAATTTCGGATATCCGAAGTTCGGATATCCGAATTTCAGATTTCGGATATTTCGGATTCGGTTTCGGATTCGGATAATTTTGAACACTCCTAGAGCATCCTCTACCTGTTTATGCTCATTCAATGAATCTTCATGTGCAGGTGTAGTCGTCTTTGATGCGGAGATCTCTCTTGAAACCTTAAAAATAATATGCCATGTAACAAAATTATATTACATAATATTAATTTTGCAAGTGAATGAACAGTGGGTTTGTCATGGTTTTATTTTGGCCATAAAGTTTTAGTAATTCCTGTTTTAACCCTTGCTCAAGTTTATAAGGAAGGAGACTCAGAAGAGATGGGGTTTGTGAGGGTTCCGCCAAGTGTAGGCGGTTGCCTCTTGGTTATGCAAGTTGTATTAGTAGTAATAGTTAGCATCAACCATCAACAGACAATGGCGATTAATAAAGATGTCATGTTTAACGGTGTGGCAAACGCCACGACGACTCTTCGTTTCTAAGCCTTCTAATATGGAAATATATCATTACGAACCCCGCCGTGAAGCGCGGGTAGATACTACCGAGTAATGTTAACTTCGCAAAGGGAACGAATAGTCATGTGGGTGCTTTGGTGTTTTGACCACACAATATATCCTTTTTTGCATTCTGGTCTCTCCCACTGATTGATATATATATATATATATATATATATATATATATATATATATATATATATATATATATATATATATATATATATATATATATATATAGATATATATACATATATATATCTATATACATATATATATATATATATATACATATATATATATATATATATATACATATATCTATATATATATATATATATATCTATCTATACATATATATATATCTATCTATATCTATATCTCTATATCTATATATCTCTCTCTCTCTCTCTCTATATCTACCTCTCTCTATATATATATGTCTATATATCTATCTATATATATCTATAGACCAGATGTATCATAAAGTTTGATTGTTTGGTTTGCTCTCTTTCTAGAAACTCTTGATTACCTAATTTCCATATCAAATCAAGTTGAGTTTCACGGTCCTATTTTCTTTCAAATATTTATAAAACTCAAGTGGGAAAAGTATGCTTAAAATTTTTATTTTTGTGAAATCATTTATTCTTTTAGGACTATTGTGTTACTGTTTTGTAAGTAGATATCTGGTACATTAATGAGTTTTTCTATGTGGTTTTTTATTCGCCACTATTTAATTCCAGCATTGGAGCCGACGCACAAGTATTAATAGTACTATTAGGCTGAGACCTCCACCATTGTTTGTTAGTATACTAGTTAGGAATGACAATTGTCACGAACGGACCCTATGGTGAACATGTTCCGAAAAGTTCGGTGTGTATGACGTAGGCTTAGTTTGTGAGGCTTATGATTACATGTGATATTACTATGCGTGGACGTAGGCCAGTGACTAGATCTATGAGAGTGTTCGCTATAACGAGTAGCTTCCCATATCCTGGAGATGAGGTTCCACCTCGAGCACCTGTCAAAGATGATGTATATTCAGGTTACGAGACGGATGCTGAGAGTAGAGGTGTACAAACCGGGTTTATTTGAAAACCCGTTCGAAACCGGTTTGGTCAACACCGGTCAAAACGGTTTGGCCCCAAACCAGTTCGGGTTATAAACCGGTTTGGAATCCCAAATGCCCAAACCTATTAAACCGGTTTGGGTCGGTTTGGAAACCGGTTCAGGCCCAAACCGGTTTGGGTTAGATTTTTTTTAAATTCATATAATTTTTTTTTTCAAATTCAAAGAAAATTTGAAATTTTTTGTTAAAATATATAATCATATTATTATTTATATTAATTTATACAATTTTTTGTTAAAATATATAATCATATTATTATTTATATTAATTTATACAATTTTTTGTTAAAATATATAATGTTGGATCAAGTAAGGCTGGTGTAACTAAAACAAACACTTAGAGAATTTTGGTGCAACTGATGAAGAACTTTCGAAGGCAAACACTGAACTTCCGAAGGTTAAATCTGAGAGAGCTTTCGAAGAGAAACTCCAACTTCCAAAGACAAAGTCTTTCTTCCGAAGTTCAACACTTAGAAGGATCCAAGCCAGTGACTTAGCCACGGGGTTTGCTCCCGGTATCAAGTCGATTTTAACTCGACTTCACGCACGGGGGGTAGACCACTAAGGTCATCGGGAAATACTTCAGGAAAGTCTCGTACGATAGGGACATCCTTAAGTTCTTTCCCTTTGACTTTCGTGTTGACCACATAAGCCAAGAAGGCCATATACTTCTTGCTTAAGCACTTTCGGGCGTGAGTGCAAGACATGAGTTTAAGACCTTTGGAAGACTTTTTACCGAACACTTTCAAAGTATCTCCAGAGGGTAACGGTATACGAATGCACTTCTCGAAACAAATGATCTCAGCATGGTGTTTGGCTAACCAATCCATACTAATGATGACGTCGAAGCTTCCAAGTTTCATAGGGATAAGATCGATAAGAAAATCATGCGTGTCAAGACTTAAGATGCAATCACGAATAATGACGTCAACAGTGATAGGTTCTCCATCGGCAACTTCAACGGTAAGTTAACATAGCAAGTATGGGTTCAAACTCTAATGAAACAAAACTCTTATCGGCTCCAGAATCAAATAGGACATAGGCATAAGTTTTATTAATAAGAAACATACCTGTTCAATTTTTAAGGTATTTAATAATACAGGTAATGTATGAAAAGAATCGGATCATAAAAGTTAAAGGTAAGTTAACATACCATTCACCATATCGTTGTTTGCTTGTGCTTGGTTAGCGTTGATGTTGAAAGCCTGTCCTCGGGCTTGTGGAACATTACCCACAAGACGAGGGCATTGTGGGTGGAAATGATCAAGTTCCCCACAGTTGTAGCAAACACGATTTGTGACCACGACGGCGTTGTTAGGTGCACGATGGCAAGTCGCCTCCAAATGACCATATTTACCGCATAAGGTGCAGATACGGCACGGTTGATTCCCCGGATGATGATACCTACAAGTGTTGCACATAGGTTGAGGACCATCATAAGCCCTAGCTCCAGGCATTTGTGCCACAGGTGTAGCCGCCGGTACAAGTTGTCTTTGGGGTTGTTTGGGTGCAGCCACAGCATAGTTACGCGTCGGTGTGAACTTGCGCTTATTGTTGTTGTTGTTGTAAGACGGTTCAACTTTGGTCTCCTTAACAACCTCGGTAGTCGTCTTCTCTACCTTCTTTGCACCCTTCGCAGTCATGGTGCCCGCTCGTATATGGTTCTCGGTGAGTTGAGCGGTGATAGTAATGGCTTCTTCCAAAGTTGTGGGTCGGCTACCCACCACAGCATCTTGAATTTGGGGTGGTACACCCTTGATAAACTTCTCGATGTTGCGGGGGACAGTGTCGACCATGTGAGGCAGCAGTATACTCAACTCATGATGCCTAGTTGAGTAGGCCAAATGATCACCATCATTTTGCTTCAAGTTCCAGAATTCTTCTTCCAACTTTTGCAATTCACTTCTTGGGTAGAACTTTGTGATGGCGATGTTCTTGAACTCTTCCCAGGTAAGTGCTAGCACAGCTTCAGGACCACGGTTTCTCTTCTTGCTATTCCACCAGGTAAGTGCCCTTTATTGGAGCACACTAGTGGCATAACGAACCTTGAGTGTCTCGGGACACTCACAATTGATAAAAGTATTCTCCATGCTCTCGAACCACTCAAGAAGACCAGTGGCTCCTTCCTTGCCACTAAAACTAGTGGGCTTGCAAGAGCTAAAGTGCTTGAAAGTGCAAGTTTGGTTGTTGCGCCCTTGGTTAGCACTATTCTCTCCTTGACCATTTCCATTGTTGCTAGCGTTGGTCATTAAGGTGCTATTGAGTTCAGCAACCATGGTCGGGATGACAGCAGCCATTTGTCGAGCAATCATGGCGGCTAGCTTACGATCGGAACTTCCACGCTTTCCATGATGACGAGACATGCTGGAATATGCAAAATGAGTTAGATACGAGAAATGGAATAACAAGGATTATAGTTCAACAAGGATAAGGCAAAAGTTGTAAGGCACATGGAATGGTTCCATTTGGTAACGCATTACCATTTGGAAACGTTGACACGTCAAGGTAAGTTGACCCATTCGCCTTAGAAATTTGTGTATATTGACCATAGTTTATCACTCATCCCAGAAATCCCCAGGTAAGCATAACTAGTCCCGTAGGATTTATGCGATATGCTTGCCTTAGCCCGAGGGTCTTTTGCCAGGAAATCCAGAATACAGGTGTCCATGTGTCACACACATTTCTTAGGTTTATGAAATCAAAACCTTGATGAGATTTACATAGATTAGACATAAGTCTAAAGATTCAAGTCTTAAGCATAAGTATACGATTCCATGTGTCGCCGAGAATAAGATTAAGAAGTTTCATTTGTCGGGGAGAGTCAAAGTGTCAAAGGTAAGTTTAGGGAGACATATAACAAAGTTTAAGCAATTACAAGGCATACCTATGCTAAGGCATCAAGTTGCACATAAGTATGGTATAACATTATGTAGCATGTAAACAATATATATATTTCCAAGAATATAAATATTATTCTATGAGGTTCATGCATAAGCTATAGTCTAGGTCACCATTTCTAATAACCTAAATCCCTATAGTTATGGGCTCTGATACCAATCTGTCACACCCCAACCTTGACGGCGGAAACGTCGAGATGTGAGGGTTAAGATTGTTCACAGCCACATAACGCTATATTTAAATGTAAATATTAAAATTATAAGTTTCAAAAGGCATTACAAACATAAGTCTCAAACATGAAATAAGTTCCAAACAAAACAAAACATTACATAAACATTTTATCTAATTAACTAGGTCCAAGTCCTAGTTTTATTGCAAGCTTTAAAAGACCACTTTAAACTTGGGGGTTACCTGAAACATGATAAAATAAAAGGTCAACTATAAATAGTTGGTGAGTTTCCAAGGTTTTCATACATAATATGATAAAGTTACAAGTAGCAATTCATGTCATAGGTCATAAGTTAGTAAGGTTATAGAATACATATCGTTACAACCAAACCTCGACTTGATTACAAGTATATAAGATTGGCTAAGTGTATTTAGTTCCCATGATGAACAAGCATATGTCATCAGGAGCCGGCAATACCTCGGCTTTAGCACCAAATAGGCTTGTCAGGCCCAAAGATCTAAGACGTCGCCAGGCTAGCAATAGTTAATGATTGCAAACAAAAATATGTATCTCATATAAACACTTACAAAACACAAATAACCATGACAAGAATATGAATTGCAAGTGCTTACAAGTTTAAACGTTTACAAGTGTATGAGAATAAGTATCATGTTTCACCCCAAATTAGTGTGAAAATATAAAAAGGGGCAAGGAAAACTCACATGGCAAATAAGTATAAGGAATGATGATTATTAGGGAAAATAATAATAAACGTTCCAACGCAATCCTTCACAAGGCACCTAAATATATACATTACAAGTTTAAGTTTACTAATGAATTTAACGATTTAACGGGATGCTAGGGCTTCAATTGATATTTGGGGGGTTTCAATAACCAAACTCAATAAAATGATATAGTTGGTTATGTTTTGATTCGGTTGAAAAAAAATAATATTAATAATAATAATATTCGAACACTTCATTATGGAGAAATGAATAGAATTCATAGGTAGTAAAGTTTAAATATAAATAATCTTTTATAAATTTCGTTTTAAAATACTTATGATTTAAAAAAAATCGTATATAGATAATGTTTAAGTCAAATAATAATTTAGAGTTTTAAATAATTAATTAGAGTCTATTTTATTTACAAAGATAAACTAAATATAACTCTTGTTTTATAAAATATTTAAATTATTCAGAGATATTTTTATAGAGATTAATAAAGTGATTTTAGAAATACCCAAAATCTATAAAATTATCTTTAATAATTTTTAGAACTTTTTACATAGCTTAAAAAACTTGAAAACAATCAAAAAGAATGGATTGAGGGTCCCCGGGTTCGAACCCGGGACCTCAAGTCCATACTGCACACTTGTTACCAGTAAACCATAGGCTCTCAGCCGCGTTAGGATTTACGTTTTAATTGTTAAATACCAACTTAAACAAACCCCCAAATTTCACATGAACCCTAGAAACGTGTTCGATCAAATTGAACCCCATATGAACATTGTAATCGATCGAGGGGTTAGGGCTTTTGATCTCCATATGAAATCGAGTATAAAGGTAGTTTTAATTACCCGAATTGTTGTTGAATTGAAGTTTGAACACCCGAAGAATGTTGCGGACGTGGAAGCCTAGATGGATAAGCAAACCTCAAAGATAATCAAATTAAACTTGTGGGTAGCTTCGTATAACAATCTGGACTAAAAGCCCTCTACCAATTTCGACACTTGAAGCTCGGACGATGGATTGGGTTGAGTTGCAGGTCCGCGAGCAAAGTGATGTTTGAATTCGTTGGTTGCGTTTGTTTCAGGTGTAATTGGTGTCACACCCTCAAAATCCACGTGCGGAGTTTTACCGCGAGGCGTGTGAACAAACCAAGATCACAGTCAATAGTTACTCAGAACGACTCTATATGCCATGGTTAAAATAAAACAACCAAAGTTCAACTTTAAATTGTGCGGAAGCGTTTTGAAAACAACCCAAAGAAATAAAAGTATAACTATGGCAAAACATGTGCCAACCCAAAAGAGTAAACAATAATCATTAAAATGCTAAAATGTCTTGAAGACCGAGTCTTAGAATGCAAGTGAACCATGTTATGCTCCTATGCAAGCAAGCTAATGACCTGAGAATAGCATACTAAAGTGTCAACACAATGGTTGGTGAGTTCAAGAGTTGATATTCAAACATAAACAGTTTAATAATAGAGATATACTAGTAGTGCATTGTAACAGATAGCTAGTCCATTAACAACAAATATTAATGCATAGTGATTTCGCAATTGAAGCTGACTGTGTTATGTTGTTGCCTCCTGCCACGACTCAACAGGTCGTGACAATGTTCAATAGGACAAATTGCACCCGGTTGACCTCGAGTCACACAGGTGGGGCTCGTCAGACCCAGTAGTACTACCCAAGTTTCCCCGCTATTCAATATTAACAATTCGAAAGTGTGAGGACTTTCCCATGATAAACAGCACTATATTAATATTATGCACAACTAAAATATGTAAAGCGTTTGTAGTTTACCGGTATGCTATCTCCCCCAAAAGAGATTAAATAAAGAGTGGGGCATGAACTCACCTGATATGCGTATAGATACTTAGAGTTTGACTTGACTGACAGAGTGGATAGACAACCCTCAAAGGTTACCTAGATCATATAAGTATATGAGTACGTGCAACAGAGAACATGTGAAACCCTAAGTACACTACAACCAAAGACTCAAGGTTTCAGAAAATAAATACATTTGACTCAGTTGACCCGTTTGACCCGTTGGTGACTTTATGTGTTTTAAACCATTTAAGCAACCATACACCTATATCATACAAGTTTAACATTCAAATGGTTCATGAGTATGCTACATTATCCAGGTGTATCACATAGATCATCATACAACCAAGTATCATACAAGTCATGCGAATCTAGAACATTAACATTCACTAACCATTTTCATACATTCAACATGCATCACAACAATCAATTTCCAATCCCAAGCATGATATCTTAACTACTAATCCACATCAATATCATACATGCTCATCAAAGTCCTAACACCACCCATGATTATCCAAACATCTCATACAACAATATTAACATGTTCCAACCACATTAGAATTCATCCATGAACTTACTAACATGCTCCTAACATCTCAAACAACAATATTAACATCTAAGCATGATCAACAACATCCAAACATCATAACTCATCAATTCCTATCCTAAAAAGTTACTATCTTTAGTAATGTATGAACTATAGTATGTGTTCTTGAATTCCCAATGATCACAACGACAATCTAACATCTAATCATCACCATGAACACATCCATAACATCAATTCATCACTAATTCATCATTACATGCAAAATAAAGTTACTATTCTTAGTAACCTATGAACATCAACATCAATTCACCAATCTCTTGCAAAATCAATATAACCTAGCATCCATACAATCTATTAAACATCAAACATTCATCAAACAATCATCATTCATCCATAATTCTACCAATTTTTGAATTAGGGTTTGCTTCAAGCCATAGTTCATGATTAATCCACTAAAACTACACAATTCATGCATAATCAACGTTAACTAACATGTATACAATCTAACTAACGTATTAACACCAACAACTAACATCAATTTCAACTCCATGAAGACCCATTCCAATTTTAGGTTCGGCCCTCAACAAAAACTCACAAAAACATGAAAAATCTAATCTTTAAACGGGTTATAGCTTGCAATTGATGCTTCCAACGTGTTCTATTGCTTGAAATCGAACCAATTTCGCAGATTCTTGCTTGTTCTAGGCTGATTTCGAAGTGGGGAGGGGGTGGGATGATGTTCACGGCCGCAAATGGGGTGGGGATTAGGGTTAGTGTGTTTTGTTTAAGTTTAATTTACATATTTACCCTTTTAACCCTTGTAATTTACATTTTATAAAAACTAGGCTTTAAACTCTTTGTAAAGTGTTTTTAACTTAATAATACAAATATATAAACTAATGAAAATCATTATATATCTTATCTTTATAAAAACACAAGACATACGAATAAATAGGCACGTTTCCGCGTTACGCGATTAATTTTCTAATTAACATTTTAAAAACATGCAAACACATAAACATAACACGATAATCACATAATCAATTAGATTCTCATTAATTTAACATTATTCATTATTATTATGTCACCAATGTTAAACGACAACTAGTGTGTGTTCACGACACGTGTATGCAAGACTTAACGGAACTAACGGAGTTTGGTAACGGAAATTTACCGGATGTTACATTATCCCCATGTTGAAAGAATTTTCGTCCCGAAAATTGCGTTACATGGTGAGAGTGTTCCATCACTGGTCTACTGCATTGGCACACAGAAATCGAAATCGAGTGAGTTTTGGATGAGTTGTCACATCATCCCCATGTTGAAAGAAATTTCGTCCCGAAATTTAAATCAATACCTTTGTCTGCTGGCATCGTCTTCTCGAATAGTTGGGGGGTACTTAAGCTTCATTTGGTCTTCTCGCTCCCATGTGAATTCCGGTCCACGTCGCGAATTCCAACGGATTTTGACAATACGTATCTTGCTTTGCTTAAGTGTTTTCACCTCACGGTCCATCACCTCAACTGGTTCTTCAATAAAACGCTATTGTTCATCTACTTGAACTTCTTCTAGTGGTACGACCATCGTTTCATCAGTTATGCACTTCTTTAAGTTTGATACGTGAAATACATCATGGATTCCACTTAACGAATCAGGTAGGGCTAGTCGATAGGCCACTGGACCTATTCTTTCCACTATTTCAAATGGTCCAACATACCTCGGGTTTAGCTTTCCTCGCTTGCCAAACCGAACTACGCCTTTCCATAGTGAAACTTTCAATAAAACCTTGTCACCAACCTGAAACTCTAAAGGTTTCCGTCTCTTATCAGCATAACTCTTTTGTCGGTCTCGCGCTGCCGCCATACGGTTCCGTATCTGTACGATCTTCTCGGTTGTCTCATGAATTAACTCGGGACCTGTTAGCTGGCTATCACCAATTTCCGCCCAGCAAACCGGTGATCTACATTTTCTCCCATACAACGCTTCGAAAGGTGCTGCCTGTATGCTAGTATGATAACTGTTGTTATAAGAAAACTCCACCAATGGCAAGTGAATCTCCCAGTTATTCCCGAAGTCAATTACACAGGCACGTAGCATATCCTCCAACGTCTGTATGGTACGCTCACTCTGGCCATCCGTTTGTGGGT
Source organism: Flaveria ramosissima (assembly GCA_025215565.1). Classification (NCBI taxonomy): domain Eukaryota; kingdom Viridiplantae; phylum Streptophyta; class Magnoliopsida; order Asterales; family Asteraceae; genus Flaveria; species Flaveria ramosissima. Next base: position 58,838,271 of record CM046041.1, on the reverse strand, counting down.
GATAAGCAGTACTCATATCCAATCGTGTACCCAAAGATTTCTGCAATGACTGCCAGAAGTGTGATGTGAAACGAGCGTCGCGGTCAGAGACAATTGAGATCGGTACACCGTGTCTCGAAACGATCTCCTTGAGGTACAGGCGGGTTAATTTCTCCATCTTGTCAGTTTCCTTAATTGCAAGAAAATGAGCAGATTTTGTCAATCGATCCACAATAACCCATATCGTGTCACCACCAGTACTAGTCCTGGGCAACTTAGTAATAAAATCCATGGAGATTTGTTCCCATTTCCACATTGGTATTTCGGGTTGCTGCAATAGTCCGAATGGTTTTTGATATTCCACCTTTACTTTCGAGCAGGTCAAACACTTGCTCACATACGTAGCTACATCCGCTTTCATGTTGGGCCACCAATAGTGCGCCTTTAGATCGTGATACATTTTGTCGGATCCAGGATGTATAGAATACTTAGATTTGTGTGCCTCACTCATAACTAAGTCTCTCAGATTTCCATAGGCAGGCACCCAAAGTCTATCCATGAAATACCGAATTCCATCCTCCTTCATCACCAGTTGTTTATCCATTCCTCTCAATGCCTCAGAACCAACATTTCCGCTTTTAAAGCTTCTATCTGTGCCTCCTTGACTTGTTCGGGCAGTTGAGTACTGATAGTAAGCTGTAAAGCTCGCACCCGTCTGGGTTTAGCTGTTTCCTTCCGGCTTAAGGCATCGGCAACCACGTTCGCCTTTCCCGGATGGTATTTAATAGCGCAATCATAGTCGTTTAGCAGTTCCACCCAACGTCGTTGCCTCATATTCAATTCCTTTTGCTCAAAGATATGTTGAAGACTCTTGTGATCGGTGTAAATAGTGCACTTGGTACCGTACAAGTAATGTCTCCAAATCTTTAAGGCAAAGACTACTGCACCCAACTCTAAGTCATGAGTAGTATAGTTCTTCTCATGAACTTTCAATTGTCTCGAGGCGTAGGCTATCACCTTTTTTCGCTGCATTAAGACACAACCCAATCCTTGAATGGATGCATCACAATACACCACGAAGTCATCCGTCCCCTCTGGCAGTGCTAGTATCGGCGCGGTACAGAGTTTCTGCTTTAACGATTGAAAAGCCGATTCTTGACTCTCGCCCCATTTGTATGTCGTCCCTTTGTGAGTCAGCTGTGAGAGGTTGTGCGATCTTAGAGAATCCCTCTATGAATCGTCGATAATAACCTGCTAACCCCAAAAATTGTCTTATCTCACTCGGCGTTTTGGGTGTGGTCCAATTCTTTATCGCCTCAATTTTGGCAGGATCAACATGTATCCCTTTCTCATTAACAATATGACCTAGAAATTGCACTTCTCGTATCCAAAAGTCACACTTAGAGAATTTGGCGTACAGCTGTACCTTTTTCAATAGCTCTAAGATCATTCGCAAATGCTCCTCATGGTCTTCCTTGGTCCTGGAATACATCAGTATATCTTCGATAAACACAATGACGAACTGATCGAGGTAGGGTTTGCACACACAGTTCATGAGGTCCATGAACACAGCAGGTGCATTTGTCAACCCAAAAGGCCTGACCAAGAACTCATAATGACCGTAGCGGGTACGAAACGAGGTTTTGGAAATGTCTTCTTCGCGGAATCTGAGTTGATGATAGCCGGATCTCAAGTCAATCTTCGAATAATAACTTGATCCCTAGAGTTGGTCAAACAAGTCATCGATACGAGGTAGGGGGTATCGGTTCTTGACTGTTACTTTATTTAACTCCCTATAGTCAATACACATCCGAACTGTGCCATCCTTCTTCTTAACAAATAGGACAGGGGCTCCCCAAGGTGATGTACTAGGTCGAATAAAGCCCTTATCTAAAAGCTCCTGGAGTTGTGACGACAACTCCTGTAGTTCGTTCGGTGCTAATCGATAAGGTGCTCTAGCAATCGGGGCTGCGCCGGGAGTTAGCTCAATTTGGAATTCCACTTGATGATGAGGTGGTAATCCAGGAAGATCCTCTGGAAACACCTCTGGAAAGTCGCGCACTATGGGAATATCCTCCATTATCCTTTCTTTCGCTTGCTTATCGGTTACAAGTGCTAGAATAGCCACACGACCCTTTCGTAGTAACTTTTGGGCTTTCATGAACGAGATGATGCCTATCACAACACCACTTCTATCACCTCGGACTGTAAGAATTTTGTCATAACAGGAATTTGTATGATCTTCTCATGACATATAACTTCCGCTTGCTTACTAGAAAGCCAATCCATGCCTATCACAACATCAAAACTCCCCAGCGTAACAGGCATAAGATCTATAGCGAAAGTATGACCAACAAGTTCTATCTTACAGTCTTTAAGGATATGCGTTACATGGATCTGTTTACCGTCGGCCAATTCTACGGTGTATTTAGACTCTAAGGCGGAGGGTATATCACTTAAAAGACTACAGAATTTTAAGGACACGAAACTCCTATCAGCTCCAGTATCGAATAGTACGTAGCAAAGCAACCATTAACAGAGAATCTACCAGTAACAGTTGTAGGATCATTTAGAGCCTCACCTGAGCCAATGACGAAGGCTCTCCCTTTTGCTCCATCCTTGTTACCGCCATTACCATTACCATTTCCACCGTTGTTGTTGTTACCATTGTTGTTGTTGTTATTGTTGTTATTGTTGTGACCATTCCGTTGTTGCCATTACCATTCCTCCTTAGTTGTGGGCAATTTCGCCTGTAGTGCCCTTCTTTTCCACATTCAAAACAACCCTTAGGAGTTTCCTGAGGTTGTTGTGTCCTCCTTACCAGCTCACCACGGCAATCCTTCGCAGCGTGTCCAATTTTACCACAACGCTGACACTTGAAGTTATCACATCTTCCTACATGATGATAGTTGCACCGAGTGCACTTAGGGTGTCTACCACCATAACCACTGGGTCCTTGATTTTTTGCAGTCCTTTGGTGGAAGTTACGATTATTGTCGAACCTCCGTTGTTGCTGGACCGGCTGTTGTTGCTGTTGAGGTTGGGGTTGACCGCCAGAAGATGATGATGCTTTGGTGTTGTTGGCACTATCCCACTTTCTTTTGTTATCGGGCACGCTTGCCACGGCGCCCCGCTTGGGTAGACGTCCTTGCTCCACGGCTTGGTCAGTTAGCTTATGAGCAATCTGGATGGCTTGCTGTATGGTGGTTGGGTTGGAAGCAGTTACCATACTTTGAATTTCGGGTACTAGTCCCCGTATGTAATGCTCGATCCTTTTATGCATCTCATTCACCATTCCCGGGCATAGTGTTGCTAGTTCGTGAGTTCTGGTGGTGTAGGCCTCGATTTCCGAGCCCTGCATCTTCAGTTGCCAGAACTCTATCTCCAACTTCTGCACCTCATTGCGAGGACAGTACTCCTCGGTCATCATTGTTTTGAATTCAGCCCACGGTAGTCCATTAGCCAGTGCTTGCCCCAACATTTGGACTTGTGCATTCCACCAGGATAAGGCGGCACCCTCCAGGGTACCGGTGTCATATTTCACCTGATCAGCAGGTGGGCAGTTGCACTTGGAGAATACGGACTCCGTCTTCTCGAACCAGCGTACTAGTCCCACAGCACCTTCAGTACCGCTGTAGGTATGTGGCTTACAGTCCATGAAGGACTTATAAGTACACGCCGGTGGTCCTGCTTTAACACAACAAATATTGATCAGACAACCTATACGGTTACACAGGATATTCGGTTTAACTTTCAATCATTGTTTACCTGCTGGCTGTCCCGCTTGGGCAGCAGCCACCGCTGCCTGAATCAGGGCAGCTATCTCAGCAGGGGTCATGTTCACGGCACCACCGCCATGGTCTCCGACGCTACGTCCACGTCCGCGCCCACGCCCACGTCCACGTCCACGGGCGTCCATTTTTCACTTTACATTCACAAATACAATAATGAGTAACATCAAACACATTCATCTCATTGAAGTACAGTAAACAATAAAGAAAAAAAAATAAATCATCACAACCACAACATTCATAACAAAAATAATAACCAAAATAAATAAATTGCAAATGAGTCACAATGTATTCATCAATGTTAAAATTTAAGTTTGTCGTTCGAGTGGGGAAACAACCCTTCCCACATAGGTTTCAAAGAAAATACTACGGAGTCTAAGTCATATAAGAAAATCAATCGACAATATCTGACCCATCACTATCATCTTCCATCTCCTCCGGTTCCTCCTCCTCGGGTTCCTCCTCCTCAGGTTCCTCATCCTCAGGGTCTACTGCAGGAGCAGGAGCTATAGCAATTTGAAGTGCTGCGAGCTGAGCTTCCAAGGTAGCAATCCTATCATCAACCACTGCATCCCTCTGTTCGCGAGCAGCCACGCGTCCTCTGAGTGCTATGATCCCATCTTCCATTTGGTAACACCCGTTTAGGGTCTTTCCATGGCGCTCCTCGAGTTCGTCCACCTTATGCCGTAGTTTGTACACCTCGGTCTGCAGTGTACAAACGTCACTCGTGAGTCGCCTGACTCGATGCTGCTCTGTATCCAGTGCTGCCACCAATGCAGCAATCAACTGCTCATTGGACTGCACCGTCCGGGGAAGTGAAGGCATTGCTTGATCATAGTTACTTCTAGTTCTGGGTCTCGGGTCAGGTACGCGTTCCCTATACATGATGTGATTGACAAACCTAGGGTAAAAACTCCAGTCCCTTGGGGGGTCACGCTTCATCAACGCAAAAGGTTGATCCCAATCAAACTCCCCTCGAGGATAATCTAAACGAGGCCAGTCGAGTCCATCATCAGGTACAGGTGCGGGAGGTGGGGACTCGGATCGTGCAGGTGATGCAGGTCGTTTACCAGGAGCTCTTGATGACGATGCCATGCTGCAGATAGTGTGACGTGTATGCCAATGAGTATACAGTAGATGAAAATAAAGTACAAGTAACTAACTAACTGTGTGCGGTTATAGTCTAGTGTGTATGCAACCTAGTTCCCTATAACCAATGGCTCTGATACCAATCTGTCACACCCTCAAAATCCACGTGCGGAGTTTTACCGCGAGCGTGTGAACAAACCAGGATCACAGTCAATAGTTACTCAGAACGACTCTATATGCCATGATTAAAATAAAACAACCAAAGTTCAACTTTAAATTGTGCGGAAGCGTTTTGAAAACAACCCAAAGAAATAAAAGTATAACTATGGCAAAACATGTGCCAACCCAAAAAAGTAAACAATAATCATTAAAATGCTAAAATGTCTTGAAGACCGAGTCTTAGAATGCAAGTGAACCATGTTGTGCTCCTATGGCAAGCAAGCTAATGACCTGAGAATAGCATACTAAAGTGTCAACACAATGGTTGGTGAGTTCAAGAGTTTATATTCAAACATAAACAGTTTAATAATAGAGATATACTAGTAGTGCATTGTAACAGATAGCTAGTCCATTAACAATAAATATTAATGCATAGTGATTTCGCAATTGAAGCTGACTGTGTTATGTTGTTGCCTCCTGCCACGACTCAACAGGTCGTGACAATGTTCAATAGGACAAATTGCACCCAGTTGACCTCGAGTCACACAGGTGGGGCTCGTCAGACCCAGTAGTACTACCCAAGTTTCCCCGCTATTCAATATTAACAATTCGAAAGTGTGAGGACTTTCCCATGATAAACAGCACTATATTAATATTATGCACAACTAAAATATGTAAAGCGTTTGTAGTTTACCGGTATGCTATCTCCCCCAAAAGAGATTAAATAAAGAGTGGGGCATGAACTCACCTGATATGCGTATAGTTACTTAGAGTTTGACTTGACTGACAGAGTGGATAGACAACCCTCAAAGGTTACGTAGATCATATAAGTATATGAGTACGTGCAACAGAGAACATGTGAAACCCTAAGTACACTACAACCAAAGACTCAAGGTTTCAGAAAATAAATACATTTGACTCAGTTGACCCATTTGACCCGTTGGTGACTTTATGTGTTTTAAACCATTTAAGCAACCATACACCTATATCATACAAGTTTAACATTCAAATGGTTCATGAGTATGCTACATTATCCAGGTGTATCACATAGATCATCATACAACCAAGTATCATACAAATCATACGAATCTAGAACATTAACATTCACAAACCATTTTCATACATTCAACATGCATCACAACAATCAATTTCCAATCCCAAGCATGATATCGTAACTACTAATCCACATCAATATCATACATGCTCATCAAAGTCCTAACACCACCCATGATTATCCAAACATCTCATACAACAATATTAACATGTTCCAACCACATTAGAATTCATCCATGAACTTACTAACATGCTCCTAACATCTCAAACAACAATATTAACATCTAAGCATGATCAACAACATCCAAACATCATAACTCATCAATTCCTATCCTAAAAAGTTACTATCTTTAGTAAAACTATAGTATGTGTTCTTGAATTCCCAATGCTCACAACGACAATCTAACATCTAATCATCACCATGAACACATCCATAACATCAATTCATCACTAATTCAACATTACATGCAAAATAAAGTTACTATTCTTAGTAACCTATGAACATCAACATCAATTCACCAATCTCTTGCAAAATCAATGTAACCTAGCATCCATACAATCTATTAAACATCAAACATTCATCAAACAATCATCATTCATCCATAATTCTACCAATTTTCGAATTAGGGTTTGCTTCAAGCCATAGTTCATGATTAATCCACTAAAACTACACAATTCATGCATAATCAACGTTAACTAACATGTATACAATCTAACTAACGTATTAACACCAACAACTAACATCAATTTCGACTCCATGAAGACCCATTCACGATTTTAGGTTCGGCCCTCAATAAAAACTCACAAAAACATGAAAAATCTAACCTTTAAACGTGTTATAGCTTGCAATTGATGCTTCCAACGTGTTCTATTGCTTGAAATCGAACCAATTTCGCAGATTCTTGCTTGTTCTAGGCTGATTTCGAAGTGGGGAGGGGGTGGGATGATGTTCACGGCCGCAAATGGGGTGGGGATTTGTAAGGCCCCCTTCCCGGGACGCTTACAGTTGGTCATTCATCGCACATAAAACATATAATTACATTACATTAAGAAATCATTGCAGCGGAGACATTCAAAAATGGCATCACGTTTCATTATAATTACTTTTGCGAAATAATACATCATTATCCGGTTACAAAATTCATGCTTGCATTACATCACAAAAGCTATATAATTGGATGCCATCCCAAAAGAGCCGAGTAGCCTCGGCGTGCCATCCTCAGCAATCATTTACCTGCCAACTGGAAAATGTAATAAAAGTCAACGTTGCTGAGTGAGTTCTAGTTTTATTATAAAACATACTTTACTTTCATATAAAACCATTCGTTACTTTAACGTGATCACACATCATACGTACGCATAGATAATATCATTATTATCTTCTTCATTCATTCATTCGTTCATTCGTTCCTTTTAACTTACTTGCATATCGGACATCATCCATACCAATACCATATGCTACACCCCAATTAGTCTCCGCTACCGGGCCGAAGTCAATAAATGAACAGCTAAACGTATGCCACGGTACTAGGGGTAACCGATCAGTCTTAGCTATTGGGCCAAAGTCAATAAATGAACAGCTAAACGTATGCCATAGTACTAATGATAACTGATCAGTCATAGCCACTGGGCCGAAGTCAATAAATGAACAGCTAAACGTATGCCACAGTACTAAGGGTAAGCGGTAGAGGTTCTACGTTAATGGTCAATCACAAAGAAGGACCCGGTATCCGATGCATGCAAGACGTGTCATCTATTTCCACTTTACGTTACATAATACTTCATTTCATTCGTCATACTAAGTAAAGCCATAGGAAAGATAATCATACATCATAATAAGGAACATATCATACACATTCATCATCATCATACAGGGCAACATCATGCATACATAACATGCATAAACATGCAACATCGTCATCATCATGCCCTACACGCCCTCTAAGGCCATAACCGTTCTCTTACATGCTCTTACGGGAAACTTTACGTCAAAGCTTACATCTGCACCTTTCCCCGAAGGCCAGAAGTCAAACTACACATTCCTTCGAGTGCAACAGCCCTATTCGGGCGTATGGACACCCTTCAGTCGCATGGCCTCCATGCGACTGAACATCATGCGACTGGACTCATGCGGATGAACATCTATGCGAATAAACATCCAATCGTGCGTATGGACCTTATGCGAATGGGATTACTACGAATGGGCACCTATGCGACTGACCTCATGCGAATGGACTCATGCGACTAAGCATCTATGCGACTGAACCCTCAGTCGTGCAATCCCCATGCGACTGGACTCCCAGTCGTGCGACTGAAATCTTAGTCGTGCGATTGAACCCTCAATCGTGTGAATGAATCCCAATCGTGCGAATGACCCTCAATCGCCCTCATTCGGCCGTATGGCCTTCATTCGGTCGCTTAGCCCTAGCTGATGCAGAATGGAGTTCATCCCGAACCCAATCTGCAATTTTCGGCCTCCGAGCTCATCCAAACCCATTCTAAGCCTAAATCAACCCTCCTGGACCTTAGGAATGCATACCTTAACACCATACAAACACATACAAGCCCAGAAACATACACAAAACGCATCATACACATCACACCCAAATGGGTCAAACACACACACTTGTAAAAACGGGTTTTGAACATCTTCCAACCCCAAAATCAGTTGAAAACAAGTAAAAGTGAGGTCCTAGAACTCACACAATCGAGCACAAAGACAAGGGCTTCGATTAGGCTTGCTACTCGACGAATTTGGACACCCGAATCCCCGAAACACCCCTTTTCTCCTTCTTCTCCTCTTTTCTCTCTTCTCTTCCTTTGAAATCTGAAAATTGGTGTTTGTGGGGAGAGTGGGCTGCCCTCTCCCTACATAAACCACCACATATCCGAACTTTTATTCGTTGGCGAGTTTGGTCCCTCGACTTTGGACTTTATTTTCTTTTCTTTCTTCGCCGGCTTCAAAATAATAAATTTCCGGGTGTTACAAGTCCACCCCCCTTAAATAGGTTTCGTCCCCGAAACCTGTTATTCCTCGAACAAATGTGGATAATGCTGTCTCATTTCTTCCTCAGTCTCCCACGTTGACTCGGATCCCTTCCTGTGCTTCCACTGTACACGGAAAGAGGAACCACTTTATTCCTTAGCTTTTTCTCCTTTCGGTCGATGATTGCCACTGGTTGCTCCACATTATTGAGCCGTTCGTCTACTTCGATATCTTCCAATGGGACAATCATATCTTCATCTGTTAAGCACTTCCTTAGATGAGATACATGGAATGTCGGGTGAATTCCACTTAACTCATCTGGCAACTCCAGTCTATAGGCCACCTCTCCTACTCGAGCAATGATTCGGAAAGGGCCTATATACCTTGGGCTCAACTTGCCCTGCTTTCGGAAGCGAATGATACCCTTCCAAGGTGAGACCTTCAACATAACCCGGTCACCCACCTGGAACTCAATCGGCCTGCGTCGTTTATCAGCATACGACTTCTGTCTGTCTTTGGCTGCCTTCATGAAGGCTTTAATCTTCTCAAGCTTCTCAGTCGTAGCTTCGATTACCTCGACGCTTCCCAATTCCTTTTGACCAATATCACCCCAACAAACGGGTGTTCTGCATCTCCTACCGTATAGCATCTCATATGGAGGCATACCAATGTTGGCATGATAACTGTTGTTGTATGAGAATTCGGCTAACGGTAGGTGGTCATCCCAACTTCCACCAAAATCAATCACACATGCCCGAAGCATGTCTTCTAGTGTCTGAATGGTCCTTTCTGACTGACCATCAGTCTGGGGATGATAAGCCGTGCTAATATGTAACCTCGTCCCCATAGCATCATGGAACTTCTTCCAGAATTTAGATGTAAACCGGGTGTCGCGATCCGACACAATAGACATCGGCACACCATGACGAGTCACAATCTCCTTGATGAACAGATCAGCCAACCTCTTAGATGAATATGTCTCGCGGATCGGTAAGAAGTGAGCACTCTTCGTCAAACGATCAACTATCACCCATATGGCATCGTACCCTTTCGGGGTACGCGGCAGCTTTGTAATGAAATCCATGGTGATGTGCTCCCACTTCCATTCCGGTATATCCAGAGGTTGTATCTTCCCATACGGCTTTTGGTGCTCGGCCTTCACCTGTAAGCAAGTAAGGCACTTACTCACATACTCCACCACATCGCGCTTCATACCCGGCCACCAATAATCTTTCTTCATATCATGGTACATTTTCGTGGCACCAGGATGAATGGAGTACCGAGTCTTGTGAGCTTCATCCATTATCTTCACCCGTAGATCCCCAAAACGAGGAATCCACACACGATCGAATCGGGTTCTAACACCGAACGTGTTTTCACCCAATTCTCCAACCAGACCTCTCATTCTTTCAGAGTTAAGATGATCTTCTTTCAGTGCCTCATCTTGAAACTCTTTAACCTGCTTCATTACATCAGAGGTCATGATCAACTGATAGGCTTTCACCCAATCGGCTCGGGCCTCTCTTTTCGGCTCAGGGCATCAGCCACCACGTTGGCCTTGCCCGGATGGTAGTGGATCTCACAATCATAATCCTTTATAAGTTCCAACCACCGCCTCTGCCTCATGTTCAAATCCTTCTGCTCAAAGAAGTACTTCAGACTCTTGTGGTCAGTGAATATGGTGCACTTCGTCCCGTAGAGGTAGTGCCTCCAAATCTTTAAAGCAAAGACCACGGCTGCCAGCTCCAAGTCATGAGTAGGATAATTGACCTCATGAACCTTCAACTGTCGGGATGCATAGGCTATAACCTTTCCTCTCTGCATTAACACGCACCCCAACCCCGAGTAAGAAGCATCGGAATAAACCACCAAATCTTCACTTCCATCGGGTAATGACAGAACAGGAGCTTGAGTCAATCTCGCCTTCAATTCTTCAAACGCCTTCTCTTGAGCTTGACCCCATACGAACTTCACATCTTTTCGGGTCAACTTAGTCAGTGGAGAAGCAATCTTAGGGAAGTCCTGGATAAATCTTCTGTAGTAGCCCGCCAAACCCAAGAAACTACGAATCTCGGATGGCGTCTTTGGTGACTTCCATTGCATAACCGCCTCCACTTTTGCCGGGTCCACCATTATCCCATCAGGATTCACCACGTGACCCAAGAACTGAACTTCGCGCAACCAGAACGCGCACTTGGAGAATTTTGCATACAACTTCTCCCTCCTCAGCGTCTCTAGAACCTCCCGAATGTGTTCGGCATGCTCTGCTTCGCTCCTCGAGTAAATCAGGATATCATCAATAAACACAATCACTGATTTATCCAACATAGGCCGACACACACGGTTCATCAAATCCATAAAAGCAGCTGGCGCGTTGGTCAAGCCAAAGGACATGACAAGAAACTCGTAGTGACCATAGCGCGTACGGAAAGCTGTTTTAGGAATATCCTGCTCCTTCACCTTCAACTGATGGTAACCAGATCGAAGATCTATTCTCGAAAACCAACTGGCACCCTGAAGCTGATCGAACAAATCATCTATCCTCGGTAAGGGGTATCGATTCTTCACTGTCAACTTGTTCAGCTCGCGGTAGTCGATGCACATCCTCATACTACCGTCCTTCTTCTTTACAAACAGGACCGGAGCACCCCAAAGAGAGATACTCGGTCTAATGAACCCCTTATCAAGCAACTCTTGCAACTGCTCCATCAACTCTTTCATCTCGGTCGGAGCCAACCGATACGGTGCTTTGGCGACAGGTTGGGCACCCGGTATCAGATCAATTTGAAACTCGATCTCCCTGTCAGGTGGCACTCCTGATAAGTCTTCTGGAAACACATCTGGAAAGTCACACACAACCGGTACATCGGCTAGTTGTGGTGTTGGCGTATCCACATCCTTTACATAGGCCAAGTAGGCACTACATCCACGCCTCATACACTTTCCCGCCACCGCCATCGAGATCACTTTCGGAATCGTAGTAACCCGATCACCATATACCGTCACTGAACTACCGTCAGGCGCCAACAACCGAATCATCTTCTTGCGACACACAATGTTCGCCTCGAAGTCCGCTAACCAATCCATCCCAAGAACCAAATCAAAACCACCTAAGGCCATCACGAACGGTCTAACCGGAAACTTATGACCCTCGAGTTCCACATCACAATTCTCTATCATCTCAGAAATCCTGGTAGACTTACCTATGGCAGTTTCTACATCAAAGGGCGCATCAACACGTCTACTACTAACAGGCAGCTTAGCACAGAAAGCAGCAGAAATAAAACTCCTACTAGCACCAGAATCAAATAACACAGAAGCTAAAGTTTGGTTCACCAGAAACGTACCGGACACAACGTCAGGGTCCGTCCTAGCCTCCTCCTGTGTCATGGTGAATGCCCTGGCGCTCGCCCTCGGTCCATCACCTCCCGTCCTCTTCGCCCCTGAACTCTCAGCCCTCGGCTTCTTACAATCCCTGCTCATATGACCAGTTTCCCCACAGTTAAAACATTTGCCCGACAGGCAATCCTTCGCCATATGCCCTGTCTTCCCACACTTGAAGCACACATTCAAACCCAGCCTGCATTCTCCCGCATGCTCCCTTCCACACTTACCACATCTCCTCGACCCTGCTCCCGGTGTGGCCACGCGGCGGTCATCCACCCGTGCCTTTTTGTTACCCGTCGAGGCCTCACCCCGACCAAACCTCTTCCCGTTCCAGCTTCGATCACCACCACCCTTCCTATTCGCTTCAACCACCACCACTCCCCTCTCATCATAAAGTCTTCCGGCCAAATCGACCGCCGACCTAAACGTACTTGGCCGGGCGGCGATCATATGCCGGCGAACATCCACCGGTAAACCCTGAATGTACCTCTTGATCTTCCGAGAAAGAGGCGTCACCTGATCCGGCACCAACCGTGCCATCTCGTTGAACTTGGTAGTGTATTGCTGGTGTGTCATGGATCCCGCCTCCAGCTGCAGGAACTCCCTCTCAATCTTATCCATTTCCCTGTGAGGACAGAACTCCTCAATTACCATCTTCTTCAGTTCGGGCCACCTCATTCTCCCGATTGCCCGATTACCCTCCGCTTGGACAATGTTGTCCCACCAGCATAGTGCCGAGTCCACAAATGAATGGGTGGCAAACTTTACCTTTTGATCTTCCTGGCACTCGCTGATGTCGAGAACAGCCTCCATTTCTCTCACCCATCGGTGAGCAGCGGCAGCATTGCCATTTCCGTCAAAGGTAGGGGGCTTGCATCGCATAAACACCCCGTAGTTACAGCCTCGTGCCACTTCTCGCACAGGCTCCTCTTCCTCTTCCTCCTCATTATCGGAGAAAATCGTTTCAGGCTCCGGTTGCTCCCCCGAGGCCCTATTTCTCTCCTTCCTCTCTCCCTCCTTCACAGCTTTGATGACTTCGGTCACCACAGACGGTAAAATTGTCTGCATGACCTGATGTACCTCCTCAACAACAGCCTCCTTTACCGAGGCCCTCAAGTTCGCACTCTCATCCCCAGCTTCTGGATGAGGAGTCTCAGGTTCTGCAGGAACCTCTTTCTCAGCTCTAGGCCTTCCTCTTTTAGGGCGTGGTTCAGCATCAGGGCCACCACGGCCTCCACCCCTAGAAGCTCTAGAAGATCTACCACCAACCATTCTCTATCACACTGAAAGATTCAAACACCAACACGGTCATTCAAGGAAACAACTCAGTTTATGTCAAGTATAGTAAGTCCCTAATTACAGTGGCCAGTTGTGATTAGCCACTTACTTTACTCTTCATACCCCAAGTATTACCTGTCCTGACTACATCAGTATTCAAATCTACATACAAACATAACATATACCATGCGCACATAAACCGGTTAACTTTAAGAAAATACCTGATGGCACGCAGCTACTCAGTTTGGCATCCCATTCCCCATTCGTCCCATTCTCAGTTTAAGTTAAGGTTTATTTTGAAAATTTACCCATTTCACTTAAACTTTGGCTCTGATACCAACTTGTAAGGCCCCGTTCCCGGGACGCTTACAGTTGGTCATTCATCGCACATAAAACATATAATTACATTACATTAAGAAATCATTGCAGCGGAAACATTCAAAAATGACATCACCTTTCATTATAATTACTTTTGCCAAATAATACATCATTATCCGGTTACAAATTCATGTTGCATTACATCACAAAAGCTATATAATTGGATGCCATCCCAAAAGAGCCGAGTAGCCTCGCCGTGCCATCCTCAGCAATCATTTACCTGCCAACTGGAAAATGTAATAAAAGTCAGCGTTGCTGAGTGAGTTCTAGTTTTATTATAAAACATACTTTACTTTCATATAAAACCATTCGTTACTTTAACAAGATCACACATCATACGTACGCATAGATAATATCATTATTATCTTCTTCATTCATTCATTCGTTCATTCGTTCCTTTTAACTTACTTGCGCATCGGACATCATCCATACCAATACCATATGCTACACCCCAATTAGTCTTAGCTACCGGGCCGAAGTCAATAAATGAACAGCTAAACGTATGCCATGGTACTAGGGGTAACCGATCAGTCTTAGCTACTGGGCCGAAGTCAATAAATGAACAGCTAAACGTATGCCACAGTACTAATGATAACTGATCAGTCATAGCCACTGGGCCGAAGTCAATAAATGAACAGCTAAACGTATGCCACAGTACTAAGGATAAGCGGTAGAGGTTCTACGTTAATGGTCAATCACAAAGAAGGACCCGGTATCCGATGCATGCAAGACGTGTCATCTCTTTCCACTTTACGTTACATAATACTTCATTTCATTCGTCATACTAAGTAAAGCCATAGGAAAGATAATCATACATCATAATAAGGAACATATCATACACATTCATCATCATCATACAGGGCAACATCATACATACATAACATGCATAAACATGCAACATCGTCATCATCATGCCCTACACGCCCTCTAAGGCCATAACCGTTCTCTTACATGCTCTTACGGGAAACTTTACGTCAAAGCTTACATCTGCACCTTTCCCGAAGGCCAGAAGTCAAACTACACATTTCTTTGAGTGCAACAGCCCTATTCGGGCATGGACACCCTTCAGTCGCATGGCCTCCATGCGACTGAACATCATGCGACTGGACTCATGCGGATGAACATCTATGCGAATAAACATCCAATCGTGCGTATGGACCTTATGCGAATGGGATTACTGCGAATGGGCACCTATGCGACTGACCTCATGCGAATGGACTCATGCGACTAAGCATCTATGCGACTGAACCCTCAGTCGTTCAATCCCCATGCGACTGAACTCC